>BRZM01003569.1:1565542-1696555 GCA_033238685.1 Lates japonicus
TTCGTTGTGCAGCTGGGTTTTCCGGATTTCACGTATTACTTTTGGTGAGAGGTGAGATTTAATACTGTATATTTGTGTTATGTTCACTGAGTCTCTTCAAACTAAGCTATATACAAACACCAGTTAGCGAAGGCCAAAAAAAGGCAAAATTTGAGTCCTGTGTATATATTTTTTTGCTCTCTCCAGGCTTCCTTCTTTGACCAGCTGCAGATTAAAGGTAAAATAGCTAGAAGAAGTGAAATTCTTAAAAATCCTAACTTAAGCAGTCAGATATAAGACTAATGCCAGGACTATCATCCATCTTATTCCATCATACAACTATGTGAGGCCACTTCACCTATAACATACCAAGCAAGGGAACATGTAGATTTAGTTAAAGGTTGAAGTGGTTGAAAAGACAAAACAAAAGAACATTTATCTTCCTTTCTGAATAATGAAGATGCTAAAAAATCTGCCAGTACTGAATTATTCATCTACACTCGTGATAATAGAGGCCACAGTGCTCTGTTCTATTATTTGGTTTTGTTTTGTTTGTCCTGACATCAAAACTGCCCTAAACTCAGGGAGTCATGTTCTCTGCAACTGTTCCTCTGCACCCATTATCTGATTTCTGAAGCTTGAGTCTTTTTCCTACTTCAACAAATGAGGCATAACACTGCATGACTGACTGAACACTCAGGGCTCGCACAGCAAATTGGGTCAAACATTCCTTATCACTTCTCCTCCCCATCAATGATATTCTCCTCCCAACTTTAGGTTAATGAATCTTCAATACGGCACAGCCTGGGCTGCAAATCAAACGTAAGCACAGTGATTGATGCAGCATTTCCTGTGTACCTGCTGCGCCTCAATCCTAGGCTAAAAGGCCTGCTAAATAAGGCCTGTCTGCCCTCGTCGCATCCCTTCTGTCGAGTCGCATGACACCTTAACTCATACCACAAAATGTCTGACAAATGACAGAGGCTCTCAAAGGAAATTACTGAAATGGAAGGGCTGATTCATCACACTATGTAACAGCAGAGCCATTTTTTCCCACACACGCCTATCTCATTTTCCCCGTCTTTGATTATTTTCCAGTGCCACTGTGCTCAGTCCTACAGGCCTTCAGGCCAGACATTTCCACTATTTAAAATATGTTATCTCTTAAAACCAGGGGACCAGTGCTCTTCTTAAAGGCAGCTTTGTTTTGGCATCCGTCTTCATTGGGGTGAGGTAAAAACCCATGTTCGGAATTAAAGGCTGCTGACGCTGTGAATATTTTACATCAGTCACCTGAAAATGCCTTACAAACAAATGTACTCCAGAGGGCTTTTTCTCTATTCATCTCAATCAGAGGGGTTTTTAGCAGGACTTTGGTTCAGTGGCGGCTGCCAAATCAGCTCAACGTCCTCTTGCCAATTCACTTTAGAGAATGTACAGTTTTATCTCTGATGGACTATATAGTGGGGCATCAATAAGGACAAGTCCATGAAAAATAGGCTGCAGCTCAGAAAAAGGAAAGCAATTTTGTTTTTAGCTGCAGCTACACAGTCAGAATAAGGGAAGTAGACATGGGTGTTTCTACTTTTCCTAAGGAGTTCTGTGTTAGAGCTCCCATCAGCTCCATGTTACTCACCGATGACTGCTTTCTATTTGTTTTCCACCTGGGATGTGAAGTGACATGCCCTTCACAACATACCACTCAACTAATGTTCAAAGTAGGCATGCAAATTAACAGAAAACTGTGAGAAAGCATCACAAATCATCACAAACATGGGGATGGAGATGTATTTTGAAACTTATACAGCCAGCTTTTTTGATTTACACATTCTGCTAAATGGGCATTTCATTTTAAATTGAGAATTTTTTTGCCATATTTTATTTCATTTATTCTACTCTCCGTTTATCTTGTGTGATTTAAGATTATCTCATCTTTTCCAGTATGTCTTGTTTTCAAAATGTATCCATTGTCTGACACCAAAACATCAGTTTTACTCAATGTCATTGTTTGGTTCTGATATATTCAGTCCCATAACTACCGCTGCAGAGACAGGTGTAATCATAGTATATAGCCTATGATAAACAGGAAGCTGACAGTGTCTCAGATGGGTTTTATTGCAGGTTGCTGATCTTACCTACATTCCATGACGTTAATCTGTTGTTTACCACGCAAATGTAAACACATTAAAGCCACGTGAAGAAACAGATTCCTCAGAAAGCACACAGCATTCAGTCAGCGACACGAAGGGCAAACTCAGCCGATTCAATTCATTCTGCTTGATAACAACTGACAGAGTGATGAATGAACACACCCTGAAGGTATTAAGCAGTAAAAGATGCAGGGTGATATTTACATCATAAGCATATTTTGATATGCATAGTATGCTGTTCCATATACATGCCTGCTGTGAATACACACATGAAAGAGTGGGGAGGGAAGTAAACAATGCGGCTCGCTTCACCTCATCTCTTGGTACAACTCCCTCTTGCTCATTGAGCATGCAAGTGTACATGTTTTCTCCAATGTCACATCAAAGCACCATAAAGTGCATACAATGGAAGGTTAGAAGGGAAACTATATATTTTTAATCAACCAGCTAAATAAAAAATGTCAAGTCAATCAGTCAGTTTTTGTTTGTTATGATGTTTTGCTTACTAAAAAGAAATGTATATCTGACATTTTTGGTTTCATCGAGTCAGCTACCTTTGTGCCTGATCATCACTACCAGCAAAGTCCAGATTGAAGATGATCTTTCATAACAGAGCATGAGGTGGCAGCTGTAGCACAGTAGTTTTGAAAGAGCTAAGTATTTTGAAAGATTTATGTTTATTTGTTTATGAAAATGTACTATTTCTGTTAAATATTGCTTCACCACATCATAAAGTTTTCCAGGTGCACAGCAGTCAGGAATAGCGGCTGTCAGAGCTAACAGTGAAAGGATTTGTCAATGAATTGTTCTTTGAACACAAATAGAGCTCAAAGAAACATCTCAGTCCTCAACACATTCCAAGACGACCAAACCTAAGCAGACAAAAAACCTAAATTCAGATTTCACAGTGAAAGCTGCTTGGCTTTCATTAATAGGAGAATCTGGCTGTCCCACTCCAGAATGTCTCCTGTGTGGAGGAAAACTGCCACAATGTTTATGTAGACATTTTGAGATAAAACACGTCTTCAGCTCTGTAGCCAACAAAGACATTGAATATTTCAAGTGACGAAGAGAGGTAAACATCCTTAAAAACCTAAAATGGAGGCTAATTTTAGTTTTTATAACTATTTATTTAGTTTTTTGTCATTTGTGCATGGTATTAAACAGCATTAAAAAAACAGGAATAGGCATGTAGTAATTATTGATTTCAATTCATACGTCATATACAGTATGTCACACACAATGTATGCAAAGTAGAGTGGACGATGCACATTGAGCAGCTCTATGAAAAAGAAACATTGCTGCATGACAAATTTTGCCTGAAAGTTCTTCAGTCTAATGTGAAGTAAATGCATATAATGAGGAGTAAATGTATTTAATTATAGGAGGTTACCCCATTAAAGATGTTCTCTCTAAATAACTTTCCCATATAACTCTGCAGAGATATTAATTTGGAGGAGTTCTGCTCCTCAAGTAACCACAGGTAACCTATGAAAAGGCTCCCACTGGGTTTTTGGCCAGAACATTATGTGAGGTCTTAAAGTCCATTCACTATGAAGGGTTCATTAATTAAAAATGGCGAGAAAAATAGCTGAAGTTTATCAGTCCTTATGGAGCATATGGTCTTTAGATGAAGGTCTAATGTTGTCAACCAAGGACTGAGATTGCCTTAAAATGTGTTTTAATAATCTGCAGCATGATGATATTCTGCATTTGAAACACTAAGAAACACTATGGCCCACTAAGGGCCTATCGATGGGTCGTAAACTGCATACAGTAATTGGTAATAAGTGGTAAGTATTTGGCAAGTACTGACCACTGTGCAGTGTAATTTTCTTAATTTGCTCCAATACTTATTCCCAGAGGGGAGCACAAGTGGCATTATTATTTCAAAAACATAAGCACATAAACAGCTGTTTATGACTCATAGTGTATTAATCAGAACGTAAAATTTTAGTTTGTTATTTTCTGTATGAACACTTTTGCCACCTACTGTCTTCCTGTATTGCACATGTGGGCACACACGCAAACACAAGCACACACACCGACACACGCACAGACAAGCCACCTACAGTATGTGTATGTTATAGCATTCGGTAGGGATGCGGGATTGCATGAATAGTCAACCAATAAGCCCATGTTATTCTGTTATCATCACGTTGTTTTATATACACTTTAGTGTCATTTAGGTCAGTACCTCAACAGTGATCTTTACAATGTTTGCAAGTAAAAATAAAATGGTTTACGTGGTATATATGAATTAATTTGGAGATTTAATCCACAGAGATGGAAAAAAACTGCCTCCTGATCAGCAGGAAATAACAGGTCTTCTGATTAAAATGAGTTAAACATGCTGATTGTAGGGCTCCTATTCAAATGCTCCAAACTGGCCATGATTTAATTAATTCTTTAGTGAGGCAGCTAATCTAGACCACTTGCCATGTTTTGAAAAAAATACAATAATTATGTTTATCCACTGAAACAAAATCTAATTTGAGCAATGTCTTCATGTAATCGTGCATGAAAAAAAAAAAAAAAATCAACAATGGGGGCAATTTAAAGCTTTGGCAAATGAGTATCTTATTTTTTTATTGCTATTGTGTTTGACAGAAGCCCAAATAACAGCGGGCTTTTACCTTGATGGCAGTAGAGGCGATCTGGATGTGGTGCAGTTTGTGCAGGGTGCTCTCCCTGTCGATGAAGTAGGAGGCAGCCAGCTGGTGCAGAGCTTCCAGAGTCACAGCTGTGCCATTGGATTCACTCACTTCAGTCGTCCGACTCAACTTCCGCTTGTCCACAAAGATCATTAATGACTCTTCCCCTATGAATACACACACACACAAGTACGCAAACTTCTTTTATGACTCATCCCCTGTGAACATACACACACAAAATGTTCTCAGTGGTGTAGTGGTAAATATTAACCTATGAACACCTGCCAGCACTCATTATACAATCACATAGGCAGAAAAACAGTAGTGCTGAAGGTGAAAAGAGTCTGAGAAACTTAACAGCCTCTACTAATTTTATCCTGGACTCAGATTTAGTGATAATAAATCTGAGTGCACAAATGAAGATCCTGAGGTAAAAGCTTTCAGGGAACAGTATATTGACAGACATTGCAAGGAGTGTAAGATCAATAGAGACATCCTTTCTAACAGCATTAGTTTTTATGGGCAATGTGGTTTTAATTTAGAGATACTAGAATTAACAGAGAGTACATTACCACCAGGGTCAGATAAAAGGTTAACACTTCTCTGTACCAAACTGTAAAAAAATCTAAATTTTAACAACTCTTGAGTCCCAAAATCTTATAAGAAACAAAGATAAGAAACCAGTATAAGTTAAATTACAGGTATTGTGCAGTTATGTATAACATGTTAATTAGCAAGCTACAGAGGCGCTAGTAGGTGAATTTTTTAACCTTTTGGTCATAACCAGTTTAGCTGTTTCCCCCTGCTTCAATTCTTTATGCTAAGCTAAACATCAAGCTAGGCATCTACTAGTTCCAGCTTCATATTTAGCCTTCAGATGTGACAGTAACTCTGACTCTCAGCAAGAAAGTAACATATTTCCCAACAGGTTGAATTATTCCTTTTTAAAACTGATGCAACAGAATGGTTTTCCTACTAATAGTATTTACAGTAATAGTAACAAGGAATTACAGTTCATTTTATGATGATATATTGATGTCCCGGCATGCATATAAAGTTAACTTTCAAAAACAAAGGCTAAAAGTAACAGGTTATATCAGGCCATGATTTAGCTGCTGTTCTTCTCACGTAATGTGCAGGATTGTCTTTATAATCTATTTTAAATAGTGTTGGTATTCATCATGGCTTTGAGAGTTTATGCACAAGAGACAAAAGATGAAAAGAGCCAGCAGAGGAGCCGGGAGGAGATTGTGCAGCAGATAGCCATGGGAGCTTTGCCGAGCTTTACAGTACTCTGGCTAACTTGCATCTATTGTTAGGAAAACAGATCATCCACCGACACTTTTGTCAAACAACTCCAAACGCAGATTTTACATGTTGAATTTGAGAGTATGAGCTTAAACAACCAGAAATCATCCCACTTTCACAGCTGAACCAATATTTAGTCAAATATTTGGTTGTTTGAGCACAATGCACAAAGCTTTAGAGCTTCAAAGATGTTTAACAGCTAGCCTTTGTGAAAGATTACTCTATTGATGATGGTCGACAACAACAACAACAAGCAAGGACATAAAAAGACTCCTGTGGTGTCAAAGGGATATCCTCATACCCCAAATCACCTTTTAACACTTGTTTGTCCCATGGTGTTAAGGTAGGTCAGTGAAAGCAAAGACAACCGCAGCTCATCTCCTTTATTTACCTCCCAGTGTAGCGGAGAGCAGGAAGTGGGTTCCGTATTTTCTGATAATGTTGTCAGTAATGGCGCTGAGACTCGGCCTCCTGCCCAGCTGCCTAATGGTCTGGAGGAAATCGGGGTCCAGCGGCAACGAAAAGCCATTGTTCTCTTGTCTCTCCAGGGCCAAGCTGTTCACCTTCCAGCGGCCAAACTCCCTGCAATGTCACACAAAACATGCTCAATGTAAGCAAAGGACACACAACACATGAATGCCGCATGCAAGCACACTGAAGAGAGGAAACAAGTCTAACAGAAGACACATGTTACTTGAACTTACACACAAGAAGCTCCACATTTGGAGAGCATCTCCATCATTGTCAAAATGTGACAGGGATCTGTTTTCCATTAGAGACAAAATGGAAAGACTAAATCCAAGAAGTTGATCTGAGCAGTTGTTTTCTGCTTCTTGAAAAGGAGGAAAATATTGTTGTGATTTTAAAGTGGACAGGGCACAGCTTGCCCCTCAGGAGAGGCTCATATTCAGAGCTGTTCCTTGCCAGGCATAAAATATGATGTCCGCACGACCTCAGAGTGAATCTTGTGTGCCACTCTTTAAAAGATGAATGGTCTCATGCTGTTTCTACCTCCGGCTCAGAGAATTGCTTTGCACCATAGTGAAAAACATTGTGTTTCTCCACCGATTTTAAATAATAGCGCAATCTCTTCTCATCTCAAGTCACTTTTTAAGGCGCTGCGGTTCGACGGGCTGTAATCATGGATGGAGTCTTGCTGCTTTCAGGGCCTCTTTTGGAGGGAACAGGCTTCATCTAAAGTCGTTTGATATTCAGCCTGGCCTTGGAGCATGCCAGCTGCCTTTATCTACCAAGTGCAGACTGAGTGCTGCTGCTTGATGCATAGATTAGCTCCATTCAAATACAGCTGGTAATAAACATGGTTCTACGCAACCAAGCAGGAGAGAAATTGAAGACCTTTAAATCAGTGTTGGGTAGGAGGCTGACTTATCTTTTGGGAAAAGGACTACAAACAAAATGTTACATTTTAGTCCAGATTGAAAGTGTCTTTGCTTTGTGGAGCTGCAATAGGTAAGACTTGTAAAAAAACAAAAGGTGATATGTCAAAGACTGGCTGCAACACAAACCATAGTACATCTACTTATATATGTATCTCTCCTCAATATGACATTATATATTACAAAGAAACATGCTGAGGCCAAACATCTAGAGGATACAGTTACTATTTTTCAAAATAAAGAAAGAAAGAAAGCAGAATTTTCACATTGGAAATTAAATACAGTGAAGTATCTGTTTGTGGCACCTAGATGTTTAATCAGTAGTGAGATAAACGATAATCAATAACAGCCATGACTCACAAGGTCCCACAACACCTAAGACACACTGATGAGAGGAATACTTGACTTGATTGTGGCTGCTTTGGAGAAATAAAGAAATTACATAACACAACAAAATTCTATTTATTCAACCACTCCTCACCAGACTGCATCATGCAATGATGCAATCGGGAGGATGTTATAACAAGACACACTGCAATTTAGGTATCAGTGTTACTCAACAACTTTTACTAAATCTTAATTTTGGCTCCTGAATATAAAGGATAGAGGCTGTTTGTGCCTGAGGGGGAAGGACAGCCTGGTGCAGCACCGGCCATTATTCACAGTGTCCCTGGTTTGAGCCCAGCAGGGGAACTTTGTTACATCTTATACATTATCTCTGTCACGTCATTCCCTGTCATCTGTCTTCTTTCAACTTTGTAATTAAGGCACAAAATTCCCCTGAAGATCTCGAAAAATAAGGCGTGACAAATAAGAATTTTTGCCATCAAAACTACATTCATGATTTTTTTGGACACTAATGAGAAAAGGAACTCCAAAACAACCTGCCAGACAAATACTGCTGACATATTAAGCTAATGCAACACCACTGTAATGGTAACAAAATGCTATTGTGCTTAGACTAATGCCAAACGTAACAATGTAGGCATTTACTTTGAGTTTTATTCTGTCTAGGTGATAAGTGAGAACAGTCCAATAGTCCCTCTCTTTTTACCTCTGGTTTGGTCTCCACTGTCTATTGAAACTGACAGACATTCTGTGTTCATGAGCTACTCGCTAACTTTGTCTGCCGTTTGGCACCAGAGCTGGTGGCATACAATGGGTCTGTCAGTGCTGGTTTGCTGAAAACAGCTGCCTGCTGCTGCTGCTGGAAGTGGTTGAAAGAGGCCATACAATTAGCTAAAAGAAGGTAAAGCTCCACCGAGCTTTAGTCGGGTAAAAATTCTCTGTGGGCTGATTGATTATTGAGGGTTAAACAGGCTATCACTACCCATAGAAATAATTAGCTCTTGTGTAAGGCAGACAGAATCTGAGTGTAAGATGGTTTTCAAGAGCACAGAGTGACACTACAGCTTCTTCACTATAGCTGTTTGACATTATAATACTGACAGCCACAGCATGCCTGAAATGCCAGCTTATAAGGTTTCTGGGAAATAAACTCCCTAAAACTTTTAAAAATGTTAATGCTTTTCTGGAAACACTGCTTGAAAAAGGAACTGTCCTTGCAAGGGAGCAACAAGACACTTTGGCTTTCCTGATGTCTTTAGCATGCATACAACCCCCAACACCCTACAGACGTGCAACAACTCCCTCATGCAAAGACACATGCCCACACTCATGCATTCACACACCCTGCAGCTGCAAACATCTAAACAAAGCTGCCCTTGCTGCAACAACTTTGCTATCGCCCAGAATATCGCAGAGCCCCTTTGGGTGCGGGCCTGCTGCCAATCAATTTCCCACCAATAACAATGACCCCCCGAGAAAAATACAAAACAGAAAACAGCTCATTAAGGCCTGTTTCATGTTGGTGTTTCTCTATAACGAGCGGCCATTAGTGTTTCTCTCTGTCCACTGGGGCCAGCTGAAGAAGGGAGCAGCTGAGAGAGGAAGAGGGAAAGCTTAACTGTGATAGACACACTGCCTCGCTATGCTGCTCGCTGACGGACATTCATGAATGTTGCCACAGCTAAGCTGGAGAATACAGCACACGCACACAGATCTGTGGCTGAAGACCTCAATTCAACCTCACCTTTTGCACACCACACACATCCACACATGAAAAGATCCTGCGTTTCATGGTGAACTGCAGGTTTATTTCACCCATAACACTTCTCAGTGAGATGCTGAGTGACTGGAATAGCCTATCACAGACACAGTGGCACACACACACATACATGCAGCAGGTTTATTTCACCCGCAGCTCTGTGCAGCAGGGGTCTCGCTGCACATCTACCTCTCAGCCCCCCTCTGAGTGAGCCGGAGTGCCGTGCACCAGGAGGTGAGGCGCTGCAGGAGCTACAGGGGCTGCGATCAGAGCAGGGGAGTGATACCCTGCTACCTGTCTATCATAGCCCAGGTGTGTCAGATCCATCACAGTGTACAGGCAGCCTGAGGGCGCCGCTCTGTGCCCAACATAACAAATCAGGGAATCAACCCAGCGAATAACCTGCTGATGCAGTTGAAACAAACGATTGAGCATAGCAATGCAGATTGTGTTCTGACAGTTCAACGTGTCACTGAGCAGGCTAGTGGAGGGTCTGCTACTGCAAATGCTATTTCTATTATTTTAATTTCTGCATTTAAAAGTGGAAATTATGGTGAGAAGATTAAATATTTTCATAGACACACAAAACAGTGTATTTTAAAAACAAAAGGAAACGCTTGGTTGCAGCAATCTGGAAATTTAAAACTGCCTTTTACCTCAAACCAGTCTTTTGTAGGTTAATTTTAAAAATTTGCCATTATTTAAAAAAAAAAAAAAAGTGCCAACAACAGGTCCCAATTGTCATTGTACATTACATGACCACTTAGTGACACTGGCCCACATACACTATTGTTTAGATCACCCTCAATGTCATTATTCTTTGTGAAAAATACCGTGGGGAGTGTCTATATAAAGTCTTTCAGCAGGGTGAAATTCTGACGCCTTATGTTTAATAAAAAGCCCACAAGCCGGGTTATGACCGCTTCGTAGTTCTGTTAAATGACTGGAAACCACAAAGGGGGCCATGCTACATCTTTCAAACTTTGGGTAGAAACCATCCTCATTTAACTAATGATAATCCACAGTCAGTCTGAAGTAATTTCAAAGGGATTGAGCATGTTTGTTTTTATTAGCCTGAACACCTCTGTGGCTCATTTACATGACGGTACATGTGATGGCTTCATGTAATTGATGAAAACATGGAATAATTTTGCATTTTGCCAGCTTCTCAGATGACATTGGTCAAACTTTTACAATTTGTCCTCTACAGTTTGCACTTGTGCGCACATTTTTTGAAACAGGAAAGTACATTCATTTTTGAAATTAGTTTTATAAAAGATTTTTTATGGTTAAAATCACTCTGTCTGCTGGGTAATTAGTCTCTCTGTTTCTTCTAGCTGGTGTTTGCTCTTAGGCATACTTCTTTCAACTCATCATAAGAACATCTGAATGCCACAGAGAAAGAAAGAAAAAGGCAAAAATAACACGACTTGTCTTTGCAGGTGCTCTGAATATTTGCATTTATACACTGTTTCCGAAAGCGAGCTGATTGCCACTGAAAACCATTTCCATTTCTCCGTTCCTTGCAGTTTTACTCAGATACAGCGCAATGCAATACAGTCTTAATATACTGTATTGTATATAACTATATATACTGTGTAATTAACGCACATTTTAATCCATATAAGTGGTATAAAGGGGTCAACACATTTGATCGATTGACTCAGAAAAGTCTAATTTCACCTCTGACTTCATGCAGTATTAATCTTTTATTTCAAATCTAATTTTGTATTTAACTTCACATAAGAATTATGTTGGGTGATCAAAAAAATATATATTTTTTTTAATACTTCTAACTCATTTGTTTTACCATTTACGTTTTGATGGGAAACTTAATTGCTGGTTAGATCATGTTCTCTGGCAAAGACATCAGATTTTGGTAACCTAAAAAAAGTAAACTTCATTCGTCTTGTATGTCTAATAATGCTTTTATTACTAAAAGGTAAATTACTTATATAGTGCCTCTCTAGTTTTATTGACCACTCAGAGCAATTTACGCTACGAGTCACATTCACCCATTCACACAGTGCCTCTACACATAGTGCTTCTCTGTTACCCACATTCATACGTTATTTTGCTCAAGGACACTTCAACATGCAGACTGGAGAAACTACCTCCTGAACCACAGCCATTATGAGCAGGTGTGCATTATAAGAGCAGATATTGTCTGGAAAACAAATGAAATACGTTTTCTGTTTATCATTTGTCAGTTACGATGTTAATACATTTTGCAACTTGGTAGGTAATTTTCCAGTGTATTTGGACATTGAGATTGTGGAGGAGTACAAATATCTGGGTGTTTACCTCAACAATAAACTGGACTGGTCTCATAACACCAACGCCCTGTACAAGAAGGGCCAGAGTCATCTCCACCTGCTGAGAAGACTGAGGTCCTTCGGAGTGTGCAGGTCACTGCTAAAGACCTTTTATGACTCTGTGGTGGCCTCTGCCATCTTTTATGCAGTGGTCTGCTGAGAGAGACAGGAAGAGACTGAATAAGCTGGTCAGGCGTGCCGGCTCTGTCCTGGACTGCTCTCTGGACTCCATTGAGGAGGTGGGTGAGAGGAGGGTATTGGCCAAGCTTACGTCTATCATGGACAACCCCTCCCACCCCCTGCATGAGACTTTGGGAGACCTGAGCAGCTCCTTCAGTAACAGACTGCTGCATCCACGGTGCAAGAAGGAGCGCTACCGCAGGTCATTTATCCCAACAGCCATCAGGCTGTACAACACCAGTCTGACCCAACAATAAACCTGCACCCTGGACTCCACTTTCTGGTCACTTTATTTGCACATACTTTCATCTACCTCACTGATTATCACCATTTTCCTATATTACAAACTGCACATTTCAGTTTATTACAGAGACTTTTAATGCTGATTGCTGTGCTTTAATTATTTGCCTTTTTTATATTATATTTTTATCTTTTTCTATTTTTGTCACTCTTATCTCTTGCTGCTGTAACATGTAAATTTCCCACCAGTGGGATAAATAAAGTCTATCTTATCTTATCTTATCTTATTTTCCACATAGTCTTTAGCATCATTTCTTCAAAAAAGTATCTGCTGTTGCACATTAGTTGTATATAAATGTTATTTGTAGGAGATGGGGTTGACCTGGAAAATCTATAACTGGCCACGGCAAGACTAGTTTGTGGTTCTTTCCATTTTGAAAAATAATCAAAGCTCTGAGAGGACTATATTCAATTGAGTAAAAGAAAAAAATGGCAAGAAACAAAAAGGAAAAATGGCATCAGGTGAGAGAAAATTATTCTATCTGCTGGTAATGCTTTGTATTTCTCTAATCTGATCCAACAATTACTGTGGGAAAAAAAAACCTCACAAGCAACATTTACCTTACCATGATAGACAAACATTTGCTTATCATCAGTAAGGCCTGAGTGAGAACACATTGTTGTGTTTTGTAGCTAGGTTACCCCAGATACCAAAATAACCCGCTGTGCAAAACAGTTGGTTGATGTAGACTCAAAGTTATTTCAAGGACCTCCCCTAAGAGAATTGTGCAAAATGGGAGAAAAGTCCTTCATGCTCCATTCAGTATAAGATACACCAAATTACATTTATTTGGAAGACCTTACAAGCAAGCCACAAACCGATCTGCTGTTTCCAATGTTGCAGATTTTTTCTTTAATGCAGTTTGCTTTTTTCTCCTCTTGGTTTAATCTGATGTGACATTGATCCTTCTCAGTATGTATGCACCATTTGCAACAGAGAAATGATTTTAGAAATTAAGAATTACATACAAAGAGGCTTTTCATTTGAGCGACATCAAAAGAAATTCTGCGCATGCCAACTGCATTGCAAGCATTTTCCTGAAAGGCACCTTCATAGTGGCACATGTCAACTTTGTTAATTGAGCTACTGATGAGCCAGTCTCAACAAGAAGAGAGTTGGAGAGTCACATGAGAGTGGGAGTAAGTCGAGGGGACAAAAAATGGAGAGACTTGTGTCTTTTAGTCATCCACCCACCGCAGAGACAAACAAGGAGAGAAAGCAAGATCATGACAGAGAAAGAGCGTGTAATGATGTGGTTAATAGCTGCTGGTTGTGAATGCTTCACGAAATTACCACCAACAGTTTTTCAACATCAAACAAACATCAGACCATTAATTTGTGAAAATCCGATTAAACCTGCTGAGAGAACCTATAAACAAGGCGACATACTGTTTCCTGCTCATTTTTTATGCCTTTGATGCTACTGAGCGTTCCCCAAGTAGCCTACCTATTTCAAACACTTGATTACCATATAAGACTGTGACCACTGCCACATATATTCTCTAAAACTCCTGCAGAGGATTAGGATGAATTGCATTGAGGGTGCAAAATAGCGCAAAAGAAAGCAACCTAGACCTACCTCAGGGGGTTGAGGTTGATTCCAACTTATTGGGCATTTAATTCTGCTTTCCTCACTGAATAGTTTGCGACAACCTACGTTGCTGGTTTTCATCCCAGGAACGCCCCCAGAAACCCCCCTTTCACGGTCGACTCACCGATTTGTTTCCGGTTCGCGCCGAAATTTGAATCCCTCCCGTTACCTGTCGGTCTCAGAGCGGGGCAGAGGAGGAGTAGCAGAACGGAGCAACACGAAGCTACACGGGGCAAAAACGCTCATTTGCGGTATCCCATAGTAAAGTCGTTTAATCCCTTGACTAACCGTTTACCATCCGCCACGGACAGCGTCCTCCGATCGTTAATCCCGGATTGCTTCTCACCGCTCCATATCCACTCTGATCGTATGTTTATGGAAACCGATCACTCGCTCACATTCCAGAAGACCCGGACTGGATTCTCAGACTGACTGACCATCTGTAAGTGAACCAATTTATTATTTTTTGATGGGAAGAGTTTTTTTCTGTTTTGGTTAATGAATGAAACTGAACTGAACTTTATTGTAATATGAAAACTGAACCGAAAATTGAGTTGTGTCTCTCTCCCGTTGTGGAATGTTGAGTTGAATTCTACATTTGCTTTAATTTTGAATGTGGACTTTTTAGTATGTTTTGAGGTGGTCTTTAAATATAGGCTACAAATATGATTTTTCTTTTAGAATTTGTGTTTGGGTAGGGTGTACATCTTGAGTGGCATCCTTTCTGCAGTTTGGTTTAGACATTTAAATAGGAAAAACTACATTTTACCTGACTGACTAATCTTAAATGCCAGGAGAGAAACCTGTATGGCTGGTACCCCTAACAAAATAATAAAACCTCACAGAAAGTCTTAACCTGCAAGTCAAACTGTCACAAGTTGTAAAATGAACTTTAAAACACACACTGTAACTACAAGACTCTGACTGACAAGATTTTTCTTCTTATTCTACTTTAACACTAATAAACTCTTAATTTTACTGGTCTAATAATATTCACCACAGGGAGTAAAGAGGCCTAAAGTCAGACTGGAGAGGTCTTATGTGAGTTAAAATTACTCATTATTCAAGTGTCTCCCCAGTTGCCTGGCAACCTCACGGTGACAACAAGATTCCAGAAATTCCCTGCTACCGGCCACAAAAAAACAAAGTACATAACGCCATAGATTCATAAAAGCACAACTTTCTTATACTTTGATTTTGATACAGATGAAACAAATGAAAATATAACGTATTAATCAGTGAGTTGAGGAGGTGCTGGTAGAAGAAGTTTTCTACCTTTGGCAATGCTCTGGCTCTGTCAAATCTTGCTTCCAATCTTTATGCTAAGTTAAGCTAATCAGCTGCTGGCTGGAGCTCTGTATTTAGCATACAAATGTGGGAGTGGTATGAATCTTTTCAACTAACTCCCAGCAATAAAGTGAATAAATGTTCATTTGTTGGACACAGGATGTAAGCCACAGTCTCCAGTCATCCTGACTGACCTCCTTCCAAAGAGGTTTTGGGGTTTTTCCTCAGCTCCTCCAAGATAGCAGTCACTATTCGTAAGGTCATTTTGACAACCCTCATTTAATGGAGTGAAACTAATAATTATATTTGATTTTAAAGCTTTGTTTTTAAGATCATTATAAATGGAAAAATATAAGTCTGTTTTTATAATAATTCACCATACCGTTGCGGTGGGTCAGACAACACTGAAGTTGTACTTGAATTAGCTGATTCCTCAGCTGCTTGGTTACCAGCTGACTGCTAAAATCCAATCACATATTTACGTGTATAGACTATGGCCTTACAACCTGACACCTCTCATTAATTACTCTGCTGATACACTCAACACCATTTGCTGCTGTAGCCCCCCTCCACTACTACAACTTCCTCCCTATACGTTTTATTATTGATATTACTAAGATGTAATGTTTCCCTCTCCCTCTCTCTCTCTCTGTATGTGTGTATTTGTATTTTAAGACGAACTGTTCTTGTTGCTCAGATTCTTTGAGAGATCTGAAAGAGCAGAGCCTTTTCAACCAAATCTAATGGTAAAACTATTTACTATAAATTGTTGCTTCTTTAATGTAAATGTATTACTGAACTGAACACTTGCTTTTATTTCCCAATCAAAACCCTTTTTACCACTTTACACCATTTTAAATGAACCCTTTATATAAAATAGTGGCTATCTTCTTTCTATTTTCTTTTGCTTTTCAGCAAAGCTGAAACACACACACACAACACATATATATATATATATATATATATATATATATATATATATATGTATTTCCCTGGAAGACAATGAAAATAACATACATTTTTACAATTTAACCTTATTTCAGCCTATTTAGGCAATTCAAACTCAGGGCAATTTTGTGAAACTGTGAAATACAGCACAGAAAAAAAAACTGTCAAAATGTTGTGGGTAGGTAAGCTTTGTTACAAAAGTAATTACATTATTGATTTGAGGCTGCCGTGAATATCACTACACCTCTGCTAATAGAAAGCAAGGGCAACACAGAGAGAGAGAGAAAGCATGATTTACAGGAGGGTTTGCTGACATCAAGACTGCTGATCCCTTTTGTACTGTAATTTGTCATAACACTGTTGACAAGAGACTTCTCTCTACACATAAAACAAGGAAAGCCTGGAATCAGATTGTGTACATAATGGGGCATGCACACACTGTTAATACACACTGTGCATACACATTCAACACACACACACAAACAAATGGAAAAGAAGAGCCACCAGCTACGCTAAATCCTGGTCCTCATGACACAGGTGCTGTCTGTTGATGACATGCCTGCATGGGCTTTTTAAAATTATAATCACATACTGCAGCTGCGCCCAATGAATCACCAGATATGCATGAGTACACCACACATCCACATACACAGTTAGCAGTAGTTAAATACTTAAACAGTTGTTTAGTTTATTGAACATCAGTGTAGCAGACAGGCCGAGTAAAAGAAATAGTGACACTGTCTAAACAAAACCGAAGTTGAACCAAACTATGTATGTATGCAAACCATGCATGTGAATCAGAATGTTGCATCTGATCTAATAGTTTTGAGTAAAATGTTATAACACACAGAAGTGCTGGTCAAAAATGTGTTCAGAATTAGAAAAGAATACATTTTACAGTTACATGCAAGTGGTGGTGGTGAAAGTCCTGTGCCTTTCTGAAGACATCAAGAGCTGTAATTGGTGATATTCTCTCTTAGTTTTGATAATTCTTTCAGTTAGAGGGGGATGGGATGTGCTGTTTGTCTCAGGCCATATCTACAATGTAAGATAATACTGGAAATGCAATTTGATATAAAAATAAGTTGACCCATATGATGAAGAAACAACACCTACTAAAACTGGTACACAAGCTCTACCCAAATTATCCTAGCTCAGGCCATCTGGACAAAATATACTCAAAGACTCATGCAGAGTCTCTCTTTCATAAAAGCTGCTTCCATGGACCTCTGGCCCTGATAACTCCCCCATCACACACTTGTCAGAAGCCATAAGCTCTGTGCTGGATGAAGTCCTCGTCACTGCCTTTGCTGCTGGTGATCAGGAGGAGGAGGCTGCTCTGCCTCTGTCCTGAAGACACGTTCAACCTCTGACTGGAGGACGATAGACAGACTTGTCTCTCCACCGCAGCTCTCTCATTGAACAAGCCGCTCAGGCATTCATGCACGAGAGAAAACTGCATTTTGATGGAAAATGGAGCTCATTCTACTCCCCTGCTATCTCTTGGTCTCTTGCGACACGTGTTTGTAAAAAAATCTTAACCATAATAATTTCCAGACACTAATATATTGATTTATAAACAAACAAGACCATTGCAGCAACAGTCCACACCTGCAACTGCATTCTACACTGTTAACCACAAGGTCAGATTTGATTTGGTTACGAATCAGGGAAGTGGAGAGACAGAGGGGAAGTGCTGGAATGTGCTTTGAATTTAAAGAAACACAGCACCAACAATGAATGAAGTGTGACATGAACTAACTGTATCTAATTGTGTATTTTATAATTTTTTAAATGTAATTATACTAGGGTGTAATAGTCAAACATTTATTTTACTTTTTTTTTCTTTTACTCGTACAGATTAAAATTGAGGGTATCCTAAAATCGCTTGAAATAACCCACTGTATGTGATTTCATCTCACAGTCCTGCTACTATTATCTGTCCTCTCTTATTAGTGAAGGTGGAAGTAGTGCAACTTTTTTTTATACCAACCTCAGGAAGGAATTCTGTGTGGATTGTCTGGCATAAAAATCATGTTTCATTCTCTCTCGCCACAAACCATTAAAGCAGTCTTCCCAACAAGTTCTCTAAACTAAGCAACAAAACAGGTCGTTTATCAGAGCGCTTCATTGATCTGGTGTCCCTACCTTTGTTTGGTTTAAGCACAAAGATTACTTGGTTAAGGTTAGGAATTGATCATGGTCATGGCTCAAAGAAAACAATGTTGACTGTAGGGAAACAGGAAGTCAACTGTTCCACATACTAGTCGCATACTTTGCCGACCACTCTGACCTCCTTAATAAGAGGTTTTATGGTGCTGTAACCACCGTGCATCTGTATGTCATAATTCGCATGGACTCTTTAAGCTTCAATAAATAGAAAGGTTGTTTTTCAGAAGTGACCAATGATGTCACTTATTTGGGTGAGCAAGAAGAGGAATTTAGTCAGAAATGTTGGTCAAAACGTTGGCTGGTTTTGACCTCACTTGGTCTTCATTAGGGCAAAACAGTGAAAAAAATCCTAGTTGTCCATTGAATATGTAAAATGACGTATATATATTAATAATACTATGTGTTTGACCATCACCGGAATTGACCACCACCAACAGTCTTGTATTTAATATTAAATCATTTCCTGTGCACCTACATTATTACCAACGATGTGACATATTAAAGCATTGTGTTTCATTGCACTACATTATGATATATTCCTTAATGCTCATTTCTTTTCTCTTCTCTTCATTGTTTCATGCGGTTGTATACCCATTCATTCCATCCCATTTTATAATCTCTTTTAAATGTGCTTCTCCATCTAAAGGGTAGCACAATGGCAGTCATAAACACGAGACAGATAAAGCACAGTAGGCTCTGCTTCTACCAGATCCAAATGACATGATTACACAGTGCAGCACAGGTATTGTAATGTCATGCCTCTGCACCCCATCCTCTCCACAAACATGTTTGCATATAATTGAAACACTAATCACTCCATAATTACAAGAGACGACTCCTTACATCAAATGAAGTCAGTGGAATAGCCCGCGGGCTGACAGGAGAAAAGAGAGGAGAAAACATGGGAGATGAGGCGTGATATAAAAGTTATGGCCCATGAAGAAGAAGAAAGGAGGAGCTGACATTTTGACTAATATGCTATTGTCTGCGGATATGGCTCGACTACACAGAAGGAAACGCAAAGCAAGAGCTTCTCCTGTTTGCAGGAAATGATTTCGAAACACCACATGCCTCTAAATTATTAAATGAAACATGCTTTTGTTCATTTTACACCCATTTCCACCTCTGATGCACTTGAAACAGCAGCAACTGCACAAAAATATCTCTAATCTGAACTCATGCAGTCAGTGTGAACAGTCAGAACAGTCAGTGAAGAAATGCTGTTAATTGCATACACCAAGGTGTGTGAACAAGGAAACATGCAACCAGTCGAGAGCTTTAAAATGACATAAAAGCCCAAAAACTGTTATGTGATTTGCAACCATCACCAGGAGAAGAGGAAGAATGAATGAATAGGTGTTTTTCAACAATACTCCACATTACACCGCTGCCACAGAAAGCTGCAATTCTCCAAGCTTTTTTAATATGGCCTTTAATACAGTCCAGACAAAAGATTAGAGATTGCCAGTGTAAAATGAAACACTTTATAACTTCTACTCTGAATAAAAAAAATAAATAAATAAAAAGTAAAATGTAATATAATAAGAAATGCTATGTGCAGTTCCAGTGCTGTAGCTAGCCTGCAGGGGGGGGTAAAACCCTGGTTCCTCTCATGTCCCTTCCTCTGTACTCCAACTCCTCCAGTCCTCCCCCACATCCCCGACTCCCTCTCCCCTGCCCCCTGACGGGAAAGGCCAACTGAGCTCTGGAGAATATTTATGAGCGAGGGAGAGCAATTGGTTTGAGATCATTCGACAAGGGAGGAAGGGAAGGAGGGAGGGATGGTGACGGAGAGGGAAAGAAAAAGAGAAAATGTGAGATAGAGGTGGGGATGAAGCAGAGAGAGAGGTTAGATTTTAATGTTTTTATTTAACCTTCTTTAACCTGGTGGTTAATTAAAATTAATTTCTTATTGCTATTCCTCTTTCTCTGTGTGAGCCTGTACTGTACGTGTTACTGCATTTCTATACGACTGAGGACCAAAATCTGCATGAGTACTGAGGAAAGCTGTCCAGTCTGAGGACATCTTGGCTGGTCCTCAGTTCTACAAGGCGCCACTGTGGGCTTTGGACTCGGATTTAGGATTACGATACATAGCAGTGACAGTTCAAGAGCCAATAATAAGACTTTTACTGACCCATAAATGAGCATAATGTGTCAGCAAGAAGCAGAATGTTGTTGTTGATCAATGCAAATGATTCAAAAATTACTCTGCTAGGATTTTTCTGGCTTTCAAAATTCATGAGTCTTTGGAACAAAATAAATAAATAAATAACAGTGTAGCCCATTGCAGTTTGAAGGTACTTCTGATCTCTTCAGTTCTCGGCTAACTGGCATCCTCGACTGCTCAGCGATGGATGACAGTGCAACGGGGGCAAGATATTTAAAGCCTAAAAAGGCTTGTTTTTCAAGCCAAGGAAAGCAAATGACAATGCAGGAACATTATTTCACTTTTAACATAGGAATATTTTACCTCTCCGCTGGAGTTTCTATTGGATTTTGTTCTAATTAGCCAGCTTGCTTTCATACTTCAGAGGAAACTGAAAAGGCCACTGTACCTCAAGGGGGAAAGAGGGTTATAGACTTGTCAAGTTTGCATTTCTAGATATTTGCTGATAGAGGTCAATAGAAGTCACACTGTAGGTTACTGAATGCTAAAAAGGCCTAGGGCTATAGTCTTGGAAATGAAAGTGGTCAGACATTGTCGGTGGGAGTTTTAGTGATGTAGAATTGTGAAACCTGTGTATGCAAATACCCGTTAGATTTGCATGCATAGGGTGGGGTGCTGAAGCTGCAGGGGGAAAAAAAGGGAAGGGAGAAAAGAGAGGTATGTAGACATCCTGAGAGACAGAAAGAAGAGGCCAACAGGGAGCAAGTGAGAGAGGAGGTGATGGATGTGGGGAAGCCAACAGTGCTACATTCTCTATCTTTGCCTGGCATTGTCACCCCTGTCAGCAGCTAAATGCCAGTGTCAGTCAAACCTATGTTCAGCTGGCATCAGCCCCTCCACTGCACGGCTGTGGACACCCCGACAGCATCGCTCTCATCACAGAGTATCAAAACACTTACCTGGCACACACTCATTGCCACAAATACAGACACTCAAGTATGCACACCTGCTCACGCTCAGACATACAGTATCCTGTTAGGAAGCATATTGTCGATTTTGTCTGACATAATGTGGAATGATTGTCGACTTTGTCAAAGCAAGAACACCTGCCTTGTTTTAGCTACTGTGAAAAATGCATTTTGAAAAGGTTTCGTTATATCAGAAAAAATTCTCAACCTCTAAAGAACCACAACTCCCTGAAGTCAAAACAGGCACAAGTACAAAAAAACCTCTTCCTGGCAATTTGTAAAATAAACGTATATATAAGACGATATATCCCTCATATGACCACACACACAGACCAAGATGTTATCTGTACAGTTATATACTGTGTGTGTCATGTTGTCTTAAACAGATACTGAAACACCACCTAGAAGAATTTTATCAGTCAGTTTAAATGCATCAGATGTGTCTCTATACTGAACATAATAAAACTCAGGGGGATATACCAGCTCAAACACACACCCACACTTGCATGCACACAGATGACTAACAGAAGAAAGAAAGAAAGCCTGCCAGGTGTAGTTGAGGTTTACAGTACAGTTTGCGTGTTTATATAAATGATTAAGTTTCTACAGTAAACTTGAGTGTATGTGAAATGACAGAATTGTCATCCTCTTTTTTGAGATACAAGATTCAGAATTACCAAGTTAGTTTCCATATATCTAACTGACAATGAAAGGGAAAACCCCTTAATGTCCTGTGGATTCATACGTGGGACTTTGCATCTGCAATTCTTCTTTATTTCAACTTTCTTGTATCAAAAAACTGAAGAAATATGTCATTGTAGCAAGCTTTCAAACAATATCCTGCTGCTGCTAAGCACACACCCACTATACTTCACACCACACACTTCTGAAGCCATCCTGTCTACCCACTGTCACACATCAACTGGCTCAGTCAGATATCTGTTACATCCCGCTGCTTTGCCCAAACCCTCCTGCGGTATCTTCACTTTGAGTTTCCACTGATATGCAGCATTTCTGTGAGTTTGTATCGTACTCAAACCATATGTCTCTGCTGCCCACAAAAAGAGGAAGCAGGCAGTCGCACCCAAAGAAGCTTGCATCTATACAGATCGTGTGTAGAGCTTTCATTTTTATGCAAAACTCCACTAAGTAATCTTCTCAACACTCATCCCACAGTTTGCCACCTACTAAATCTTCATCTTTTATAGTCTAAAGAAAAGTATTATGTGATCTCTTGCCTATACTTTTCTAAAGATCCTGCAAAAATCCTTCTTTTCCCCAAGCAGGGCCACAGGAATCAGGACCTAAATAATATAAAGCTTTGAGTAATTGCACATCTCTGCATTTGGTCCAATTTTGATTACAATTCCAGTTTCACAACCTTCCCCACAGGCATCTCAGCTTTGCAGACAATGCAGACAGTTTTCCCTGACCCTGCTGTCCACTGTTTCTCACCTGTATATCTTGTACTTGGTGGTGAATCCTTGCTGGTAGCGTTCTGAGAAATCAACAAACTCCTGTGAGTGCTGAAAAGGACCCTTGTCCGACAGGAGCCAGCCAAGGGGCCCGGTGGAACCACTGAAGCCAGCCCCGGTGTGGTCGGCCGCCCCGGCCCCTACTGACACCCAGCTCTGGAGCAGGCTTAGTGTTAACCACTTCCATAGAAACATGAGGGCCGTCAGTCTAATGGAGATGCACGGGCCACTCATGCTGTTTCCCCCGGCCCCGGTGACTCCTCATTCTCCCTGCACTCTGGATGAGTCCTGCTGAAAGGAGGAAGGAGAGGGAGAGGAGTTGGAGCAGAGTGGTCACACTAGAGAACAATAAGGTTGTAATTTTGGTTTGGGCGTGAGTGGGATAAAGATGAACTGAAAGACCTGCATTTGTCCAGTATTGCTGGGTCAGATCATGGCAGAGGAACACTATTTTAGAGGTTAGACTGTCTACAGTTAATTTATGGTGAGACACAATTAAACACAATTTTCTCTTTAGCCCCTATATTTTGGATCTCATAATAACCTTAATATTGAAATATTTGAAGAGTAATTTTTCGTTTTAGTTTATCTTTTTTTTTTTTTTTTTTTTTTTTTACCTTATTCTGTAAGTACTCTGATCCGTGACTGGTCGGAATTAGTCTCCGCAAAATCCCCTGATAGGACCGTGAAGTTGGGTTCGGCTCGGCGCACAGACGGGGCGGCATCGGAAAATGACTTTTCTCGTGAAGGACTTTCGCCACAAATGCAAACAGACGCACAATTAGGGGCCGCGCAGCTTGAGCGAAACCGAAGATGACATCCAACCTCAGAGCGCTCTCCTGTCGTCTTTTTCACAATGGCATATTTCCAGCGGAGAGCCTCCGACGATGCACTCTGGATGTGTGTAGGCACTGTAAGTCCAATCCAGCGGAATGAGTCGCAGCAGACACGATGCTTTCAAGAGCGCACGGAGTCAAACCTTCCAGGTAGACTAATTATTTAAAGACACCGGTATGTTTTGGATTTGGTGAATGCACAGGTACCAAATGGCCACCCTGTATGTGAGAAGCCTCGCTTATAGCTGCTGTCCTCTAACTCATTTCTGCTCTTGATTGGAGAGACGCGCTCGGGGCGCAAGCAGGGCGCACGGAGAGCCGCCGACGGTGCCTTGACTCCCAGCGCACGGAATGTGTGAATGGCATTCGCGGCGCTCTCTCCCTCCCTCCTGTACCACACCGCCGCAATTTAATTTATTCCAGCAGCGAGCACACTCCCGGTTGGCTGGGACGTAACTGGAGGAAGTGAGAGTAGGAGGTGTTCTGATGGGGGGGCAGGCTGGATGAGGCGATGGTCAGAGGATGCTGATGTGCTGGAGTCAGATGCCTCGTTTTAGAAAACCAATAGAAGTCACCTGCAGTTTAGATTAATGCATATTAAAAGACACGGTGGTGAGAAAGAGGGGAACAGGAGAAAATCTAAAAACTAAGACATGTCAACTTTAATTACTGGACTGCTCTCAGATTTACAGTCCTTTTTAAATGGTAATTTTTTAATTGTCCTTGTAAATTTCCCCATTGTGGGACTAATAAAGGATTATCTAAATTTACCTTTTAACAGTGTCATTCTGATAATACAAGCAAAGTGGCACAGTACCTTTTCTAATAACAAATCAAGCAAAAATAAAACCAGTCTTATCAAGAAAACTACTCTTCGAATTCAAAAGATATCACAATCAGTGATCAGAATCAGTCATCACAATGAAATTTGATGTAATAAAATTAATAATCTAACACTCTACTCAATAAATGTAAATTGTTAAAATCGATCTTATCTTAGTGTAAATGAATCCTGAAAAAGTTTCAGATCATCTGAATAATGACTTTAATGATGGTTGTAGGTTGTGGTGATGGTGATAATGATGATGATGATCATGAGAGGGAGAGGGTGTATCCAGCCCCCTGCAGTTATTCTTGTTATCTTCTTTGCCCTCTTCTTCCCTCTCCTTTTTTTTCCTGCAGAATAATCATCACTTTCACCATCAGCAAACTTAATTAGATCTGCTCTATCCCCGCTCTATCCGAGCGCTTGTGCGTCGGACACTGAGCGTGGATCAGAGAGGCAGAGAGAGCAGGCGAACGGAGGGAGGGATATGTGCTGCCTTTCAGCTTTTCTGTAGACGTTCAAAGGAAGGTTTTATACAGGGATTGGATTAGAGAAATGAACACCATTGAGTCATGAGATTCACTGGCTCCCAAACTCAAAAAGAAGCTGAAATCCTGTGGCACAGCGACTTGCAGAATCTGGAGTGAAAGAATGAGTTGATTTGTCACAGTTTCATCATCATGTCTTGGGATTGGGTGCCTTTTTCTTCTGACCCTGCCTTGCAGCTATGATGACTTCTGAAGGGCAACTACCTAATAGGAACAGACATTCTTTGGTCTATAGTGTTGTTTCTGGATAAGGGTTTTTCCACCTGCCTGTTTTTAAGCTGCACTGTAGCTGACCATTTACAATTTGTCTGCAAGCACAGGTTAAACTTTTTTTTTTTTTTTTAAGTTTTGAATAAAAGATGAATTTAGTGGAGAGAGTGTCATGGCTCATTACTTTCCTGGATTCACATTGCATTTTAGGCAGTTTTTAGAACATTGTTTCAGGTTTCAGAGCCCCAAAACTCAATATAAGCAGAGTGGAAAGAAATCCCTACAGCTTATGTGTGCAAGAGCAGATATGTTCGTGTGTGTACTGGAATGTGCACACAGCAAGTGTGCTTGTTTATTTCTTTTTAGGAGAGATGGGCAAGGCAAAACAGAATTGATTGCCAATTGATGGAACATAAGGATGTGCATGTGAAACCACATGTAAACGAAGCACATGAAGGAAAAAATCAAAGAGGAATGTCGCAGAAAAGGGCTTATTATAGCTCCAGAAAAGGTGCAGGAAATGTGTAGGTCACAGTGGTTGAGCAGTGACCTATAACAAGGAGTCATTCTCATGCTCTTTGAGGCCACTGTCACCAAAGACTGCACAAGCGGAACCTTGGCAACTGCATTCAGCCAGACGTCCTCCTGCAGAGGTTTTTAATTTTTTTAGCCATAAAGAAATGGTACTTGGAATTCCTGCAGTATTACTACCAGTATTATGCAGCAATAGCAACTAAATTTAGTTTAAATTGAGTTATGTATTATGTATATTTTATTCATTCTTACCATGTTGCTCCTATCATATCCAGGGTTATGATCATAATTTTTATTTTACTTGTTTCTTAAGTCACAAATTACACAAGAATACCTTAAACTTGCAATACAATTGCATCAAACATATCCTGCAGCCAACCACATAAATTCCTGTGGTGGAAAGTAACAACTATATTTCTTTGAGCAAAACCCTCATGTTCTAATGAATATGTTTATGTGAACAATGGGTCAAATTACTGTACATTATGTGTGACGAGTCCCTAAAGAATTATCACCCAACTCTTCAGTTCTCCTCAGCTGTACTAAGCTTTTTGGTGTCTTTCACCTCATTGTTTTTTGGGGGTTTTTTTTTTGCTAAATTTTACGGTTTTCTGCAGTTGCAACACATAGGTGAATTAAGTCATGCACTTTGTACACCCACCAACCACTTCTTTGCGGGTCCTCTGTTGTTAATAGATGTAGTGCATCATACATTCAAGAAAAACACTCCCTGTGAATGCAGTCTACCTAGCAATAATGCTGCCACCACAATGTAACTAGGAAAGTGGTGTAGCACTATGTGAATATAGTTTCTAGCAGACAAGGTTGATTGTGCACAGTTGTAATTGTGAATATTTGTAATTGTAATGAAGTATTTCCAAGTTGTGGTATTGCTCCTTTTTTCTTGAATAAACAATGTGAATTCACAATACAGTATACATGAAAATAGGCACATAAAACAAAACCTGGGCTACATCCAGCCTTCACCATCATCAAAGATTATTCTTTTATTTTGGGTCTGTATAGCCTATCCCAGCATGCATTAGGGCAGCAGGCAAGAAAACACCCCGAGCAGGCCATCATTCCATCAGAGCAAACACAGATAAAGAGACATCGATATTCACATTCACACATGCCAACAGTTCAGGTGCCTCAGTCCACCTGACTTGAATTTTTTGCAGAAGCAGACAGAACTGGCATGCAGCAGCATCAAACAGAGCAGAGGTGTGGAATCTAGCATTCTTCTTAGTGTTAAGCAACGCCGTGCACCACCGTGCTGCCATGCTGTCCAACAATCATTATGCACAGCAAAATAATAACAACCTGCAAATGGTCTTGTGTCGACAAACAGCTGGTACACAGACCTCCGGCTGAGGTCTCGTCTCTGCGTGAGTGTGTGTAACCTCAATGACTTGTGGAGACGACCACGGCAGTCGTATTTACTCAGCACTGAGACAGATAGTCATTAGGGGAGGTAAACATTCACTTAAGCCTGAGCGTGCTCATTGATGCCACTCAAGGGTCTTTGTGAGGAGTGATCAGGGAACAGAGTGAAGCTGAGGTTTTAATTAGCCTGAAAACCTGACAGCCTTTGTCAGTGCTTTGTCACAGCAGTGTTGGCTTTACTTGTTTTTTCCTCGTGTGCTATACAGGATGGGAAAAATCGTGTGTTTCCTTGACACTTCCAGATGCTAGATGAAGTACGTGCCTCATTGTACTCTTTGCAGATGTGTTTATGCTCAAAAATAAATATTCAAAGTTATCGCTGCCTATGAGCTTTGATGGATAAGACATTGTATCTTTTTTGTTTGGATAAGTAGCACTAAGTGGTACAGGATGCCAGTTAACTGCCTCTGTGTGTCTATAAATTATAAATTGCTCCCAGTCAATTGTGAAAAAAAGTGAATCATCCTCTTTAATGTTGTCCACAGTACATATCTCAGCAGGGTCAGAGGCATACATAATGTGGTGATTAAAAAAGCCAATAGCCTGACAAAGCTTTAATCAGAATATGCATTACTTATTGCTCATTTGGGTCACAAAACTCGCCATTAATCAACTTATATAGTTTTACAGGATTGCACAAGTATTCAAGTTTCTTTTTTTCAATAAATACCCTGTTTCTAATTAACTGCCTGGTTCATTGTGAGGTATTGTGTTTGAGATACACCATTGTATTGTGCACATAAAACAGAGTCAATAGGAGACAGATCAGTGCTGTAATGCTGTTTCAAGGTTTAACAGTAGATGCTGGCTATGGCTTCAGAGCATTATTGTTCTCTTTAATTTCTTTAGTGTGTGTACCTCTCTTGTAGTTCATTATTTCTAAAGGTTGGATATGTGTGAAAATTCTATGAATTCAGTTGTGAAAAGCAAGTCGGCATTCTGCTACATGAAAGTACATAAACAACACAAATATCTGCAAGTACAAGCTCACCTGCCATCACATCAGAGAGAAAACAGCTGTTTGATCCCATCCTGTAAACTAATTATATAGTATGTGATAATCTATTGTACAGTATAGAAATATGCAGATTGTATGATATGTTTTCAACTGGACCTATTTCTGTTGTTATATCATGTACAAGTTTCATATTTGTTCCCATTTGTTATAGTTATTTATTTATACATTATCTTGTGTCATATGCTTGCTGTACATTCACCATTACCCATTAATGCAAATTGAGAATTTTTGAAGCAAGAGAGAGAGAGAGATGGCAAGAAAGAAACAGAATGAAATAATAAAATGTGTCAGCCTATCCACAGAGGGAGAAGCTCATACCTCTCCTTACAGCCTCCCCAGATGCTCAGCCTCTCCCTGTTGTTGCCTCTCTTATTGAACGATTCTGACATTCACATAGTCAGTCAAGAATGCAGTGACAGCCGGTGTGTTTGTGTGCACTCGTGCATATGTGCGTGTGTATATGATATGATAAGGAGCCCGTGTGAAATCATTCCTGGCTGTTAAGGCTGGTAGACTTTTCACCTCATCAGGGAGTTGAGTTCATTTGCAGCAAAATTGTTATTTGCAAATGTGGCCACTCCAGTTGAAAAACCATTAACTTCAGAGATTGAAATATATACTGTGTTGCATAGTAAAGAGTAAACATTATTGCATTTTTATTGAGTAGAAAAACACTGGGCTAACAAGCAGATGGCAAATTCAAATATGTCTGGATTTCAAGATGTTGTGCTTACAGCCGTTATACTATATTCCTACTTTCTTGTCAGTTATTCTGAGTATAATAGGGAGGCAGGTATTGACTCAATCATCCCAACTGCTGAAATGATGTTGTTTCACCCACTAACAGTGTGTATAGAGAGGGTGTAAGGAGCTGAGGACACACATATTTCTAATTATGCTACATGCAGATCATAAGCATGTCATAATAAAACCAAATCAATAGCTTATAACATAAATACAGTAAAACACCAAATCAGAATGGGTCAGCAAATGCATATACATCACATGAAACCTTAAAAGAGGTATGATGTGCATTTGATGACATTTGATTGAATGCTGCTTTGAAGGAATGTGGAAAAAATCTGACATTTCTCCTTTACACAACTGTTATCCTGCCATGGACTGTAGCATTAGTTATCATTGGGTCAGTTCTATTTACTGACTCATAAGGCTGTGTTATGTAATCTTGTTGGTTGTTAATTCCTCTGTATCATATTTTTATTACTGAGCGTGTGAGATGCAGCCTTTTTGACAACATTTCATGATGGAGAAAGAAAGAGGGTATCTTATATAATCATAGTCAGTCTTGAAAAGTTAAGAAAGCAAGCACCAAATTAACCACTATGACTCAACTGATTTCCCATTCACTTTCACCTGATGCTGATTCATAATTGTTCATGATATATTTATCTGATCGTTCAACTGGTGTATATATATGTTAAGAAGGTACACATTACTTACTTATCTCCCTGATTAGCACAATAGCGCACTTTTTTAGCTTAGCAACCAGTTTCACTTTTGTCCAGCTGGGCTGAATGTAGTTAAGGGTCTCATAAAACATGGTAAGAATGCTTATCTGACCAAACCAATTGCTTGGCTGGCACTACCCATTGCATAAACCTCGTTAGTGTTATGTTTTCCTCCCTCTTCTGTTTTTACCTCTTCAGAGTTATTCCCCCTTGATGCTGGTCTGCATTTGCAGGGGGGCCAAGGACGATTCATTCCCTCCGGGGAAACAAAAGCAAACAATTCACCAGTGATAGAGAGACTTTTTCCAGAATAAAACCCAGTGTTAGCAGGACATTGTCTCGGTTTATAGAGAACATAGGTCAGGGATAGAAAGTACCCAGCCCCTGCCTGCGGCGACTGGCTGCTGATAAATGACCTTAGCCAACAGCCTCCAGTCTTGTGCAGTGTCCAGCTGAAATACCCTGAGAGCTCTGCTCCAATCCTTTCCATGCGGTGCACATATTGCATGCAAGCCTGATTGGATTGCTATTGCTCACTCATTGTAAGTGTAACTGTCATCAGTGTATGCAAATGGCCCAAATGGCTTAGTAGTATCAGTCTGTTTTGACTTGTGCTCTTACAACAAGAGACACTGAATCCCAGACATAAATGTCTTTTTTACTAAAGGAATAGTAAACCTTAAAATTGACCTCCTGTAACAGTTAGCTTAAGCTTACTAGCGGCTCTGGGAGGTGCACCTGACCACAGCCGTGCCTTGACTGAAATGATAATGTCAGCATGCTAATATCGTAACAACAAGCCTGTTAGCATGCTTTGCAAATAGCAGATGTTTAGTAGATATGTTTACAGTGTTCACCATCTTCATTTAGTCAGGAGAAAAGCAGCACCTAATGAACCTTGTTTGTGATTCCCTGATTTTTCATGTAGCACCCCCACCTCATTCAAAGCTTTCAATTAGCATTGCTATCTTTCAAAAGACACTTAAATGGCATTCAACAGTTTCAATAAGTAAATTTTCTGTATTTCAATTTAAGCCCTTCAGTGAGAACATTAAAATACTGGTTACAAAATACTAATACATATTTACCTCTTAATTTTATCAATGCAGCTTAATTTTATAAAGTAGCTTTGCCTCGCTCGGTAGTGATAGTAGTCAAAATAAATGCCAAGGGAGCTACTGTTATCTCAGGGTTTTATTATTTCTGACTAATAATTATGATGTATTTATAGCTTTAAAAGTTGGAAGTATGTGCTCACAAAAAGGGCATGAAGACAGCAGCAGCACTTTTCCATGTGCTGCAGGGCCATGAGAGCACTGTGAGTGAGAAAAATCTAGGAGATAATGAGGTAAATATTGGACTTTTGAATAGTTGGATTGTGCTGCACAAGATGTTTGCAGTAATTTTATGGTCACTGTTTGCTCACATTAGATCTCAAATGACCTCGTTATAGGTCACCACTGTTTTGGGAAGAAGCTGCACCAGCTAACTCGTTATGTTATAATGACATGCAAACTTTTTCTGTGTAGAAAAGATTTTCATTTTTGGGTAAATTAATAACTGTCCTTGATAGCTTTGAATTTAACCTTCTCTTCTCTTCTCTCACTAATTCTGTTCTGTAGCCACCCTAATATAATAATTTCAAAATTCCTGAGACTATTACCTTAACAAATTGTGGGTATTGCTCAGTCATTCGCTGCAGGCTATATTTGAGATAATGTGGTGGCTGAGGTTGGAAATGTATCAGAATCTTAATAGAATGGAAACATGGACTTATCAAGTTTTTTCTGCATAGTACTACATTCTCAAGCTGTACTCTACTGCAAAAAATATCAGCACATCCTTTGTGTCCTCCTCCAACTTAACTCATACAATGTTCATCATTTATAGCCTTGTATATCTGGCAGTTTTTATGTTGTGTGCATCAAGTTACAAAGACAAATTCCTGGCAGAGTGACATTTATGAACTGGGTTTTCATTCTGCTTCTCATATGGAACTACATAATATCATCATTTTATCAGAGACCATATGTCCCTGCAATACTGAAATTACACGGCAGTGAGATTTTAAACAGCAGACAACAGACTGCAGTGAGATTTAATAGAATGACTGCAGATGGATGAATGTTTAGAGCTAATGCAGCAGTAAGACTGACTGAACTGGTTAAATATAGTATATTCAGCGTGTACGTGGCAGTTTGTGTGACAGACTGTGTGTGTACGTGTGTGTGTGTTTGGCTGTGAGGCATGGCCAGATGCTGTTTGGGACATGCTCTCAGGAGAATAAAAGGCTTGGCTCTATAAGACCTCATCAGCTGCCATCAACACTGGGACAGTGGAGAGAAAACCAAATTACATGTGATCGCAAACACTTACAGAATAAATGGAATGTTGTGATCTGAGGGTGTTTCTGGAAAATGACTGACGCGGAGGGGGAGACTGCAGGACCTGAGCTGTCACAACTTGGACTAGGGAGAAATAAAAATAAAAAAAAGAAAATCATAAGAAGTGGTGACGGGTTGTTAGAAAAATCTTGTATTTGTTGGGCCACACACACACACACACACACACTATGGTGCAATGGAGTGTGAATTCACCTAAAGTCATTGTGTCCAGTAGAATCTAATTTGAGGTTAATATAAAGTATTCATCATTGTAAATGGTATCATGTGGATGTACATTATAAGTGCAAAGGGTATTTTAAGAGGAAATGTGAATTCTTTCCTAAAAGTAGAAGCATTTTTTTCTCCTTACTGGTGGTTATTTATCTTATGATATTCAGTGACTGAAGGTCATGTTTTCCACACCTTTTTATTATATGCCGCATCATTACCCACAAAGCACATACTTGCTGTATCCTTGCACTGGGTGATTAGCCATGTTTAAAATGCATTAAAAAAATTGCACTTTGAACATTTTGTTTTTAACCATGCTCACCTTCCCTGCTTCAGGCTTTATTTACTAAGGTCTTGTCTGACTTGCAGGAAAGACAAGAAAAAATGTTATTTCTCAAGACTAGAAGTGCCCATGTCTTTCCTTTATTAGTATTTTTGGCTGTTATTTTCACTTTCTTGACTTTCATGGGAAATGTCTGAAGAGCCAGACTTGAAAATCCTGATGGTTTCATACACAGTAATAATCCAAAAGAGGTGAGCATTAAGATTCAGGATTCAGATTCATTTATTTTCTCCTAAGAGGAAAAATGTTTTGGTCATACTGCTGCCAAATAAAGTGATGAAGCATAAAACAACATGTAATACCACCACTCAGAGCCCATAAAGTAACATTTTCTGTGTTTTTTTGATTGTTAATGGATGCAGCTCTGCAGTGCGACCAGCAGATGTTTTGACACCCTTCCAGCTCCTTTCCCAGCCTTAATATTCTCACAAGGGTCCTCTCCTGGTTTTATTTTTAACTGGCATGAATAAATTAATTACTTGAGAAGGAGCAACAAATGAAGCTCCTCTGTGAAAATAATGGCATCACACGCACCGTACTGCTTTGCCCCCGTGAAGCACTCTCAAAATCTAACACACACATACAAATAAACACACAAAAACATGCACCTGCTCATAAATCTCTATCCCATAGGGACCTACTGTAGCTAATTGCGGTCATGTAACTTGTGTGTAGCTACATTGTTTAGCCTGAAAATGATCAGTGCGTAGCGGGCAGCAATGTCACCGACATTGCTTCCAGATTTATATCCAAAGGCATCAACTACTTTAAGCAAGCAAGCTAGTTTAAGGGCCAGTGCTTTTGATATATCTGAATATATCAACTTGGTTAATAGACTCCACACTACTGGCTCATTTGGGAAAGGTGTATACCAGTTTGCCAACTCCATGTTACCTAAAACTGATTGCGTCCTGTGCTTGGTCTTCCTCTTCCTTGCCCCATATTAGAGCATGCTCCAGGGTTCTATACTGGGGCCATTATTATTATTTATGTACATTTTCTTTGTTATATACACTTTACCATTTTTATAATGATGATTCTGTTCTCTATTGCTCTTCTCCATCAGTAGTACACACCTTTGATTTCCTGCAGTCTGATTTTCATGTAGTTCATCTCCTTTTAAATCAAATTAAGTTGGTAATCCATGCTGAACTTCTCCAGGTGAGGAAGCACTTGGAATTGATCTGCTCCTCATGAATACCCCTGCCCAGATTCTAAATGCATTGCATTTTATTTCCAGTTATAGTTGTTGGTCCATTGTTGTTTGTTTTCTGTCATTGTTTAGATTGGTTGAATTATATATAAAACTCTCAGGAAAAGAATATATCATATATATGTAATTTTATGTAATCATGTCTATTATGTATCCTAATTGAAAAATTGAATATTTTTTTCATAGCATGTGACAACTGCCTTACCATGTTTATGCTTATATTTTATGTTTTAATGCTAACCTCTTTGACAGGTCTCGAGAGAGAGACACTTCAATTTACAAGATTTTTACTTGGTTCAATAGAGGAATGAAAATGAAAGAAATAGAGGGCAGAATGTAAATGTACAATAGGATTTTGTGTCATTCAGAGCCATCATATCAGTAAATCTCAAGAAGTTTGAATATGATGAAGTATGATCTGGGTGGCTTATACTATTTTTTTAAAGCAACAGAAAGCGAGGCATTGCCCCTCTTAGGCTTCGATGCAGGATAAGATATGCCTCCGTCAGCACCAAACTTTGCCATCTTTTTACACTGCATAAACACTTTTAAAGCAGATTTGATTGAATCTGTGTTCCATTATTAAGGAGTGCATTATGAATTCACCCTCTACCACTTGCAGGCACTCAGTCACCCTTGACATAAAAATCTTCTAAGACACAGTCTATTCACTGAAGGATTGTTCAGTAAATTAACCAAATCCCCCACTGCAGAAGTGTCAGGTAATGATTTCCCTAATTACACTTTAATTCAATTTTGTACTATATTGACACCCTTCAGTGCATCTCTGACTCTCGGCCTGTCTCCCGGCATTACTCTCTCCTCCCTAAAGAGGCAGGAAACAGCTCAGCACTGATGTCTTCCCTTCATGGTCTGTTTGTGGCTGCTGCAGTCTGAAGCTGACTCTCTGAGCTTCTGTTTTGAATCAGACTCCCTTAAAAGGTTTTAGGGGAATTGTTTCATTGTAGATGCATTGGCATCATCCATGTCCCAGCTGAATTTGTCTCTCCAGTGCTCCACCATAACACTATAAGCACTATTAATACAATGTATGACTTTAGGTCATTGACTGGTTTTTATAGCTTGTAAAAGCTTTTTTTTGTAAATCACATTTGTTGTTACGAATCCAAACTGCTACTGACTTCATGGAAACATAGCCACATCACAGCTTTTCTTAAATGGTTTTGTATAGATTATTGCATTTTGCATGAAATGACATGAGTCGATATTGGAACCCCATGGTTAACATTCAATTTGTAGCTGTTATTAGTTCACTAAATAACTGGTCTGTTAATGGTTTAGTATTAGTTTTCTTGATGTGTACATTTTTGTGACACATGGCATCAGCTTATCAAATGTGCCCAAAAGCCATCTTATTGCAACAGCAATGGAAAAATTATCTGACAAAGCCATCTACAGTGTCCAGGGAGAGAAGTGCCAGTCTGGAGCCGTTTTATGAGGAAAGGTTAGACAGCTTCTTTTCTTGCAGAACATGAACAAAATACAGATGGTTCAATTGTAGTGTTTGCAGAAGTGTTTACAGTTGTGCTTGGGCTGCAAAATATTGCAGAAATAGCTTAAGGCAAAGTGACTGCTTTGTATTTCACTTAAGCAGCTCCACTGATTTTACTGCCTGACGCTCATTACCAGGTCGATTCTTCACTAAAGCTACTGGTTGCTTTAGGGTTCTGGGTTCTGGTTTTTCCATGCAGCAATCAACAGTCACAATGCTGTGTGCTAGCAATAGGTTTTTAGTGACACATTTAGAGACACGACCTACATTGGCAGGTGTTGCTACAGGTATCTGTTAAAAGATAAAATACATTTTGAGAAATACATTTACGAGTCTGCAGGCTTATCAGATACAAAAATATAGTCATTTTTTAGTCTGTCTAGATGATCATGATGTCAACAGCAGAACTATATTTGTCATTGACCATACAACATGCTCTCAGGAATGCATGGTTGCATATAATTGACTAATCGATGTAGTGCACTGCTGGATCATATTGCGCTGCATTGTAGTATGGGTGGGTGGATCGATACCTACAGTACTGATACTACCACTAGAAGGTCTTGTCTTGAGTATCAATATATCAATACTCGGTGGGATCAATTGATCCACTCATGTTTTGATCACATTCTGGGCACATGCACGCTTTGCTCCCTTGCTGCTGTTGTGTGCATATAGAGAATAATTCATACAATGAACTGTTGTCATTTACCATTAGAAACTGTTGTGTTGTGTACAAGCATGTGAGATTATATATATATATAGACAATTCTGATAAGGTTACTTCTTTGAATCAGATCAATTTTGTGTTGTCATCTGTAGCTGCAACAAGACAAAAGCCAGGTTTGACAGTTCAACCATGCACTTTTGCTGCACAGTGCATCAACACAGTGGTTTCATGGTTATTGGATTCATTGCTAATGACAGAGTGGACTAAAATAAAGAATTTTATCAGGCTTAATATAGCCATTACCCATTGATTTAAATATGCACTGAGCTGTGATGTCAGTCTTGCAAATTGGATTGGGGCATCCCTATCATTAACTCAGTAAAGATGACCACACATCTATCCTGTGCACAGTGACTTTCAGCTGTACAGTTTTCCAAAACCTTCACTTTTTGCTGGTGCAATGAAAGTAGTCTCACTAATTTAAAAGCTTTCATAAATTGCATAATTTGTGTGAATTTTATTGGACTCTTACAGAAGACCTCCAGATTTTGTTCCTTATAATTTAAGATTTCTTAAAATTAAGCTTCAGGATTTACATTTTCTTCAGTCTCTTAAAACCTTGGTGTATTTCTTCAAACAGCCTCCCTTCCTTGCTGTCTGCCAGTGTGTTGGCCAGTCTGCCCTCTGCAGTAGATCCCAGTGTTTAATCCAACAGATCTCAGACAAAAGGCCGCTGAGAGCACCATGTCTGGCACCACAGGCACTATGGGCTTCCTGTTACGCTACATCATTTGAGCCATGATAAACTCAAACTCAGCTGATCTTGGAGTAGCATGCAGAACACATTTACATACAAACAGGGAAGAACGGAAACACACTAACATATGGATGCCTACACAAGCATATGCATGGCGTTATGTGTGCCTGCATATTTTCTTCATACCAGGCAATATGTTTCCCCCACCCACACTATTGTCAGGGAAATTAGCTCTTGCAATAAGTTTCCAGTAGATTTTCTCTAAGACACACAGAGGCAGAGAAATGAAACAAAATGCTGTGGTAAAAAAACAGAAAGAAAAGCATCATGGGTGGAGAGACAAATGGAACAGGTGCAAATATTGCACACAAAGAGGCCAAACAGAGAAGCCAGTGTCAAGCACATGGAGGCGTTTGTGCGAGAGCAGAAATATTTAGAAGGCTAAAAACAGTGGTGGCACTTAGACTCCACATCCATCACAGAGGAGACTGCTGTGTTTGTCCAAAGGAGAGGACTGTGTGGGTGTGAGCAGACTGCAAAGTTAGCTGGCTAGGTGGCTGGCCAGGAGACGAAAATCTTGTGGATTTTACACACATGCACGCCCTCGTGCACACACTAGTGCAGTGTATGAGGATTTCCAATATGATGGATAAAACTGTTGGACAATGGGAGCCAGAAATGACTACATCCACTGAGAATTTTAGATATTTTAATTAATTTAAACAAAAGAAAAACATGCATCAGTCTGGTAGTTAAATAGCTGGTGAATGAGGCAGTGGTATTTTAATGCAAGTCTCAGAGATCATTTGCAACAGCAAATTTGAAATAAATATAATGCTGCTTAGATTATATATTTTTAAATCTACATTACAAGGTAGAATTTTTCCTTTGTATTTGTAAAGTTGCAAAATGTTTATACTGATTGTATCAGCAAAGTGTTGATGGTCAACATTTAATTTGCTTACAATATATGCTTGAGCATTTTTTTTTTTTTGTGGTTCTGTTACTAATGGACCTTGTGTGTTTTCAGTCTCAGTCATTTGTGTCTTTGATGGCATCCACAGATTTCAATTACATTTTTCTAAAAGTTTCTGCAAGCTGCAGATTGTGCTACAGTGCAGCCATGAGCTCGTGCTAATAACCGAGAGGTGGATTCCTTTAGCATCAATACTGAGTTCACCCATTTCTACCCAAGCAGGTTTCCAGTTTTTTCCACTGTTAGGTAAATCTCTTTTTCACCACACCAGTTAGTTGTTATTGTAACAGATAAGAGTGTATCATATTTAACATCTTAAAAATCACTCTCTCTAGTGACACTAAAGCCTAAAATCTCTCTGATATTAGGTTGTCTTTTAGCTGAGGAATGAATTCTGTTTTACGTCCAGAGTCAAGCTGTTGCTTCACTTTCCAGAGGGTTTCTGAAATGTCACTGCCTTCAGAGCTGAATGCCTGAGCTCTGACTGGTGCCATTTGTTAGGCCACAGCAGCTTAGTGCCTGTAAAGGTTTCTGCTTCCCTGGATCTGTTCCAAAGATGTCAGTGCTAACATACAAAGCCAAAAAGGTTTCCAACCTGCAGGTCGGGACCCACACGGGAGTCACTTTTGTTTTAGCCCCCCCCCCCTCCAATATTTACCATCTAGAATGACCTTTACAGTCAGTTTTATTAGCTCAAATGAATTACAATAGTTCAATACATTAGTTCACTGACATTTTTTGGGTTTAGTTAAATCTTGATAACACACATTTATAATGCACCTCGTGGCACGTGGCTCAAGCTGACACTGTCTTCACCAAACTATGGCTCTGGAAAATGGTCATTTTGGAGGGCACTAAGGACTTGTTACTTACATAAGATAACTAACTGCTGGAAAGGTCTGTGGGCCTATTAAAAGGTTATGCAACTCTTATCAGAGCTTCTTACTTCAACACAGCACCTTTGGATTGTTTCTACTATTTTGAGCAGAAATCTCTCTCAAATCCCTCCTATAACCTTCTATCTGTGCCTTTAATACATTTTTAATCCAGCTTTGCCTGCATGGGGACATTTGCATCTTACTGTAATGTCATTACCTTCAAGTGTTATTTTGCTAAAAACCATAGGGGAGAGAATGAATCATTGTCACTGAGCTCTCTGGATCCCTTAAGGAAGGAGGAGAGACAATATCCCTCCTTGACATTCGATGAATAATCTACTCTCCGTGAACAGGGCGTCCTTGCTAGATAACAAAATGCCACGCATGTCAAATCGGTGAGAAAATGACTGTCCAGCAGAGCACAACAGGCTAACAGCCAACACCACCACAAGGTTTCTATCACCAGTCCCATCAAAAGATGCCTCCCTGCCCAGCTAGAGAGCTGTGTGCCAACACTTCTGTCGTCTACGAAAGCTCTTGGAGAGCGAGGGAAGGAGGAGAAACTGTATGCCTTTCATAGTGATGGACAGAGTTAAAGTCTCTGCGTAATGCTGAAGTAATTTTCACAGCATATGTTGCAGAAAATTACAGCTGCCTGGTGTGAAGACCGGTACACTGTGCACCACTAGATGTGTTTGTATGTGATGGGAAAATTTAACTCTTGGTTAGTTTATGAAGTCACTCTCGCAGTCACCAGTGTTTTCACTTTGTTTATATTTTCTTAGTCTTACTATGTATGTGGAAGCTACTCCTCAGGAAAAATGTACCAAAATCAGTGACTGATGACTGAGCTGTGTTCTGCCACTCTATACCAGTGGCCCAGCTCAGTTAAATTTATATGGTGGAAGGAAAACACCTTAGAGAGACACAGAAAGAGAAAAGAGACCTTTCCTGTGACAATAAATAAATAGGTTTCTGTTCTTGTCACCTTGATATGTGTTTTGCCCAGGTATTTTTACCATTAGTTTCGACATAGTGCATCAGAGAAACAACCATCGAGGGAAGGGGCTTAATGAGCTCTTTGTCTTACTCAATTTTCAGGTCCTATATAATGCCTTTTTTTTTTATTTGGTATATTGTAAAGTGGTTCTGCTTTTTAGCTTGCTGTTTCTGCAAATAATGAAATAACTACTGCACAATCCCCCCAGGAAAATGAGCTGTGTTTGTTTTCTAAATAGAGCTTACTCATTATTTATTCTGTTATTTATTTGCTCTATGCTGTTATCGCTTGATACCAAGGGTGTAGTGGTAAATAATTATGGGTAAATTATGATCATCACAGGGCAAAACAACCACAAGTATAAGCAAAGATTAATTCTTTTTTTTTTAAGACCCACTTCTCATGTAACTTAATAAGTTCATACCTCAAAACAAAGTAAGTTGTTAAAATGTTGTATTTAGCTTTTCCAAAAGTGACTCGTGATGGTTTTCAAATCAGTCATATCTATTGTATGGTTAAGGTATAGTTAAATTCACACAGTGGTAACTCCTTGTTTAAGGCCAAAGAAAGACTGTGTTCTTGGTTGAAAGAAAATAATATTAACTGTTGATAAAAGTCAAGATACACACCACCTCTCCAGAGTCACACACTTGGTGTGTACAACCATCCAGCGTCCATACTGGCCTGCACCCGTATGCTACATTCACACACATTCAGATGTTGGGTTCTTCTGTTGACAAGTATGGTGACCTGGTGACTACTTACTGTTCATACCAAGGGAAAAGCTCTACCAGTGCTACTCTTCATTTGGCAGAACAAGGTTATATAAAACTAAATGATCTGGCAGATCTAATATAATTGCAGCATTCAATTCAAAACTGAACCTCAAAAGCAGGACACAGAGAGAGATGTCTAACAGTTTAAGAGTTTCATTGGAAGCCAAAGTCTTTAATCTGATGAGGGAGGTAGGGGGAGAAGCAGTTGCAGGGGTGGGTAGCTAAGGGCTGAGTGAGGCTGGGCAGAGCTGGATAAGAGGCTCGGTGAAGGAACAATTTGAAGTGACAGTGACAAACAACAGAGGTAGCTGGTGGACAAGCTCTGAAGCACAGGAGAAGACGTAAAAGCAAAAGAAGAAACATACACAAGACCAAGCGAGAGCAAAAGCTGAGGACTGAGCTGGGGCTGAAATGCTGCAGCAGGTTAAGGTGTTGATTAGGTGATGAGCAGCAGGTGTGCAGGAGGCTTGGCAGGAGCAGGAACCAGGAAGCCACACCCAGCAGGACACATACACACCTATACACACAGAGACAGCGAATGAGGACAAACAATTCACATAAGGGAGGGGATAAACAGATGGAAACAAAATGAGAAGGATGGGTGGAACAGCCTTTAACAATAGCTTCTGTTTGGTTCTCTGTTTCCCAAAAGGCCAGCATTGTCAAGATGGATGGCTAACAGTCAATGGCACAATATTCTTTATACTTGTTAACCAATCTAATATAGTTGATAGGGGCAAGTCTATTGTAACGAACTAATTTTAGTCTAAAATTTATACAGGCTTGTGTGACCGAAGCATTCAGGTGTAACAATGCTACACAACTCTGCTTTTGCCACTGATGACCCAACATGTAACATTTACATTTATCAAAAACTGTTACCTTTCCCTTTCCTAACCAGGGTGCTTTTGTTGCGTAAGCTTGGCCATGGGTGGGGCTCTGGATGTGAGCCCCGCCCTCTGGTGTCAATTGCGTGCTTTGTGCGACCGCCCTCAACCACCTCCCAGTGACATCTCTAAATAAATGCAGTGTTTCAATCATTCAAAAAATATGCTGCCCCTGAACATAATCCAGCCAGTGATTATTTTTCCCCACAAAATGTATTTGCTGTTGCACGTAAGTTGTACAGAAATGTAATTTCTCTGAAAACGACTGACTATACAAGGTAGATTAAACCAAGAAAATCCGAAGGTTTGATGCATTGCACTGCAGTTTTGTTGGCAACTTCATCACCACTATGAGCACACAAGTTGGTCCAACACGCATGCTTTTCCTGACCTTGTATGCTTCCACCCCACAGGCAAAATCCCGCCTAATGCATATTGCCTTTGACACACTATCCTCCAGTGGTTTGACATCTCCCACACTAGACCTATATAAACCTGCAGAAATAGATAGGTCGGCAAACTTTGTCCTCCGTCTCAGCACGAACTCAGTCTTCAAGTGCTGCACGATACCTTGATTTTATGAAATACAGATACTGTTTTCCATTATGTACACCTCATGAAATGCAGCTTGATGAAACAGTAATCTTTTTTACTGAACATTCAATGAAATTATATGCTTTTGTAGATGGAGCAGGGTAGGGTTTTTTCTCCCTTCTTTTTTATTGCATTGTTCTCTGCCGTCAAACAATACATTTTATTTGGCTTCCATGAGTGCTTCCCTTTGCTGTCGTTTCTCTTCATATTAAATTAAATCAAAATGTCATGTCTTTTGCCGCAGTCATTACTTTGTAAACTTTTGGACTTCCAAAGTAAATAAAAGTATCTCTCAGCAGCCTTTATTCCTCTCATCGTTTTTATTTTTCATTCTCACAAGCAGCTCTCTTGGATTCATGCCCTCGTGAAAAAACACTGCCTTTTCTCAGTGACATATACAGTATTTCCCATTTGTTTCTGAGTGGTAGTTTGAACATTTGAAGGTGCATGAATTCAAGAAGAATGACTCAAGAAACTTACAGTTCACTTAAAGACAGAAAACCATTTGAAGAAGAAATTCAAATCATGCTTCACAGAATGCGAGACCACAGTCAGCATTGGAGAATTTCATGCTCAGGCATGTCTGCAGAAAATCTGTCAAAAGGGACAGTGAGCTTTGACACAGAGGTGAGAAAGTATTAGACCAGACAGATGACATTAAGTGTAGTTGTATAAGAGGTATATGATGTTGTTCTCACTGAGAAAGATTTTCTTTTTAAAGTCAGTGTAAAGCAGTAATACTTCTGGGTTCTGAGTAAGTCACACCACAGACAAATGTGCTATTAACAACTAAATTTCAATGGTTTAAAAAATATGCAAATACATAGAATTAGGAATAAATAAGAAGCTCTCTCTACTCTGAGACACTGGGGGCGTGTCCGCTGAAGTCGCTGAAACCACGCCCACTCTAATGCTGCAGCACAGTGACCGTTAGCATCCAGTTTATGCAGTCATATTAGTGATGTTTATTAATAGAGAAAAACAAAGTATAATGATGTCACACTAAAATTCCTGTGAATTCCTGTTGTCTCAGATGAAAGTGTTTGTAAAACTAACCAGAGTGAAATGGTCACTGCAGAGATGGCTGTTGGTGGTGTTCCTCAGCTCTCCATCAGTGTGGCTCCTCACAAAATGAATCCACATCATCTTAATGCCTCTGAAAGTTTAAATAATGACCGAACTGTTCTGCAAACTATGGCATCCAGGGAAGATGCGTTTGCAGGACAACGGGGAGGACAAGAATAAGCTTAAGGATGGACGGACGGATGGTATCTGCATGGAAATCTTTAGATATGCAATGTTGATGGCTGAGAAACTATATATGCAAATGCTAATGTGCAACATCCATGTGCTTTTTGTGTATGCATACTACACTCTACTGTGACCCTAGTGGTGGGCCTGTTGTCTTCATTCGGTGTTACATGATTGCTTTGGACACCTGTTACGAGCCAAGCGGTCGTGCTCTGTATATCTGCTTTCCGACTCGAGTCGAGCGGAGATGTTTAAATGTTTCACCAGCCCCGCCCAGCCCGTTCCCAGCCAAATCCATTTCATCCTCTCTGCAAGCTCAGTTACAGACAGATCCTTTCATCCCCCAAAGAGGTGCCCTGCGCTTCAGTGAAACAGCGTGACAGACAAAAGCTTGGGGGGATGCCTGTGGCCAGCCCACAGTCTCATCTCCTATCCATAATCTAGCCTGCCTCTGCCATTGCAGATTACCTCCATGGAAACCAGTGGTGCTTGGCTGTGTGAGCTGCTGGCAGCAATGGCAGCTGCATATGTAATGACACCATATTCTTGCACTGACAGAACAAGATAAACATTCTCTTCTTCTCAGACACATGCAAACATGTCTGCAGTGTTACCCAGAGTTTTTGTTGCTGGGCGATTTTGAAAGTGAGAGTGAAAGGTTATCATGTCTCTGTATGGCTGAGGACTTTAGTCCACCGTACATGGACGTAATCCGCACTTCCAAAGAGAAAGGGATTACTGGAGATGAAAGGATTCTGAACAAGAGATTTTAAAAGGACTATTAATGCCACCATATGCACAGAAATTCACAAGCTTACACACAAAAAATATGGTTAGACTGAAGTATGGTATCAGTCAACCTCTACAACATTTGTTATGAAGACTAGAATGAAGTTATTGCTTCTCTGTTTTTTTTCACCTTTTCCCTTTTTTTTTAGTTTTCTTCTTCTCGGTTTTTGTCCCACTTCTTTTCCCCCCTGCTTCTTAGGCTTTGTCTCCTTCTCTTTCTGGTCATTCTTTCCGTATCCTCCTTTCCCTCCTGTGTGCTTTCTTTTTCTCATTCTCCTCTCTCTCCTCCTCCTTCTGCTTTGTATCCTTATCTTTCCCCTTCACCCTCCTCTCCTCTTCCTTCTTTTCCTGGTCATCCTTTTGATCTCTTTTCTTCTTCAGAGTTGTTTTTTCTCCTCGTATCCTTTATCCTCTTTCCTCTCGTTTTTCTTATGCTTTGTCTTTTTAGATTTCACCTTCTCCATCCTCTTCCTCTATTATATATTCTTCAGCTTTTTTCCTTCTTACATCCTTTGTTTCTCCTTATTTTTCTTTTCATTCATGTCCTTTTCTTTCCTCCACTTCTCCTCCTCTCTCATTTCTGTTCTCCTTTGCCTGTTTCTTTCTCCTTTTCCTTCACCTCCTTGTGTTTGTTTTTGCCCTACCTTTCCTTCCCCTCACTCTTCTTTTTACTTTTTCACATCTGTTGTTTCCTTTTCTTTATTCATTGTTTGTCTCTTTCTTCTCATTATCCTTTTCCTTCATCTCCTTATTTTCCTTGGTTTCCTCTTTCTTAACCCCTTTCTCCCCTTTTCCAGATCAGGTATATAAATTGTGGAAAAACATGTAATGTTTGTTTTTTTTTCTTTTGGCAGGCAAATAGTGAAATTGAATGATCAAACAGCAGCAGATTGAATATTGGCACAGAATATCAGCTATCAACAGCTTTTATCCATGTTTCCATCCTAAACCCAAGAATTAAATGTGACAATAACATGTAATAAATGCCAGCAGCTACTGAGTGTGTTTACCTCAAACGGCATTAAAGTGCCAGTCACGTTGATATAGCAAAAACAGAGACACTGACTAACACCGAAACCTACAGTATTATAATACAGGCATGCTGATTAAATAACCACCTAACGACACTTCCTACAGTCTGCCTGCTCATTTATTTTTAGAGGTCCCTGCAGTGTTCAACACACTGAAGCAATAATTCTGGCAGAGCCTTTGATTTATCCATCACAGCACAGAAAAGCCATAATACATATTGCTGTTTTTCATATGTGCGGGCACATGTGTGTGCTTGAAAATTAATATTTAACAAAATTAATATGTTGTGGTGGTGTCTGTTTACTGTATATCCCTCTGTGAGAGGATAAATCCTGCTGATGTGTTGCTGTGAATCATGCACTCGTGCTTTCCACACAGGGTTGATTTAGTCGGGGAGTTATGGGTCATTGAGGAGGGCATGTACTGTACTGAGGGTCTGGAATGATGGCATATGAAAAAAGACCAGTGTGATAAGGCTGACAAACTACTTTTTCGAGCCCTGTTTGTTATTAATGAACAGCTAACAGGACAAATGCACAGTGAGGGTGAAAACGTACACCTCGATAATCAGGACTTCCCTGCGCCGTGCCTCCTCACTCTCTAAATCTTCCCAACATCCCTCATTCACCTGGTAGTTTATTGACAGTGGGAAATATTTATTCTGCTGTCTGTAAACTGAGGTTAGCTATGGTAATGCACCATGCCTTATTGTGAAAAACATCCTTTCGCAACACCAATCCTTCAGTAAGAATGATCTCTGAAAGGCCTCAGAAAAAGAGGCAGTGGTGTTATGCAGAGGGCTACTGAGAAATGCAGAATGTGTTAGGAGAAGAATCCCTCTGTAAGAAGTAAACAGAACAGCAATGAATGGCAGCAACTGTGTGTGATAAGTCCATGTAACCAGTTACTTATTCAGAATGTAGAACAGAACATTTTCTTTCTGACATTTTCTCTCTGAAGAATACCAAAAGCCTTCTGTTTATTAAAACATTTCAGGCCCTGCTCTCAGGGTTGGCACAGTTCCGTGGCTTGCTGTACTAGGTGAACTTGAGTTCAAGTGTTGGTTGTTTAAATGAAAAGTCTCACTAAAACCAGCTGTAACACTGCTAGTAGACAAGCACAGATAAGACCCAAAGTCAAGACTTTACTAATACAACAGCAAGCTAACCTCTGTGTATGTGGATTAATTACTGATGAGATGCAGCTGGCAGGCAGATGACTGTAACTGATCAGTTGATCTACAGAGAAGCAGAAGGAGGATGACTAATGACTAGTGGGCAGGTGAGGAAGGGGAGAAGAATCTAGAAAAAGTCAGTCTTCTTGCAAACATCAATGGTTTAACCTCACCATAAACTGGGAGTCAAAGTGTTCAACCACTTCTGAAAAAACATCACATTTTCCTTCGTGGGTGGGCTGTGTTAGCCACATCTCTATGATGCAACACAGATGCAAAAAGTTGGACATTGATCTAATCTCCAATTATAAGCAGCAATGCAAGTCAAGGTGGCTGATCTTCAAGAGGCAAAGCTTTTCTAATTTTATTTTAATGGTTAAATGCTTTTCAGTCTGACTTGTACTGGGTTCAACACAGTTAGAGCTGAGAGCTCAGCTCAGTGCTGATTTGCTCTCATGTCATTTATGAAAAAGAACTGTCAAATTCATTCATGATGAAAAGCCATACTTATCAAACCAGAGTAGATATGAAGTCTATGGAGAGCTGTAGATGTTCTCCATGTTTAAGTTTCTTGTTCAGCCTTACTGTAATTAGAACAGGGCTAAATTTAAAATAATTAAAACTGTAAAATCTAAGCAGTATTCAACACTCAAGGTAGCGCTGCAGTGAGGCTTACCATTATTACTCTCTCTGTAGGAAAGCAGCGGTTCATGCCGCTGCAAAGTAATTCTACTGGTGATCATGTATAGACAGCCTGAGGCTGTCTGAGTGTGTTTGTATTTGAGGCTGTAGAGGAAGGAGAGGGAGAATGAGCAGGGTCACCATGACACCAAGTTCACATAAAAGTTATATTTTAGCAGCTGCACAGAAGGAACCAGACAGTAAAGTGTGGTTAAAATCTGTTTAGACTGCAGCATCTGTAACTTCATCAAGATTAAATTTAATCACTGAACAGATGAGGACCTAACCTGCAAAAAATGTTTTTCCAAAGATTTAATATGTAACATTTTGTTTCCTCAGATGTTCCTGGAGCTGTTTGATCAGCATCCACAATTAGCAGAAATTTTCCAGCTGTGACAAGCTCCTCAGTTGTGCATTGTAACCAAACAAGTTTCATATGCATAGTGACATATTTGAGTTTTTCTCCATTTTCCAATGTAATTTTTTCAGTGCAGTGTGGTGCATTCACACTGGAAAATTTAGAATTGCTATGTAGAATGTAATAGCGACACTGCTATTTTTTTTCCAGCTCTCGGGAGCAAACAGGACCCAACCAAGGGCAGAAACAAGATTATGCTTTAATAACATGACTTACTCCCACTTGACTCTGAAGCTTTACAAATGATCTGGTTTAGCTCACCTAACACATACAGCATCTGACACATACCCAGAGCAAAAAAATCCACCTACAAATTTCATTCACACCCAGCCATTATCCTGTGTCCTGGAGGGATAAAGAGCTAATTAGAAAGAGTACAGGGGTCCTTATGAAGTCCAGAAAGGTTGCAGAAGTTTGCTTTGTAATCACCCAGATTCAGAGAGTACATGCTCTCAGGGATATGCCTTAATATCAAACCAATTTTGAAATGATTTACCTGCAAGGGAAGTAAACAATTTAGCAGCGGCTTTTATCGACTGGGCAAAAATTGCTTATTGTGCAAGAAGAAATGCAACTTGAGTAAACTCCATTAAAAAGAATGTGCAAGAGGCATATCCCATCGTTTTCCCTCCCCCTCTATTGTTATCATTACTCCTCATTCTCCAAATTCTCTGTGCCTGATATCACCAATAATAATTTAGCCAAGAGAATCCATATTTCTGTGTTGCTATTATTAAAAAGCTAGACTATACTGTCAAATTCCACTGTAATTTCTCTCTCTGTGTTTATCTGTTTCTGTCTCTGAAATCAATCATCAGTAATCATAACAACAAGAAAGATGGCTGTCTTTCTTTCTAACTCTCCTTGTGTCTGAAACACCTGCAGACAAACCTCAAGGTCTCTATTGTCTCTCCGTAGTGAATGGTGAAACTGCTATGGGAAAGAATGACCTTTTAATCCAGGTGGCTCCATGTGTAGTGTGGTACTGGCTGGCAGCAACAAACCTCTTTCACATGATCTATCAGAAAATATAGTTGCCATCTGGATGAACAAGCTCAACTGCAGGGTGTTTTTACATGGAGAAAATACCAACTTTATCTCATGCAAGGACGGTGAATTTTACAATTTCTTATTACTGAGAATGAACACTGTGGGGGAAAGATGCAGGCATTTTTTGTGGCTATGCCAACAAGTATGATGGATAAGGAATTCAAAATCACTAAACATCAGAGGTGCATTTTACCTCCAGACCTCTGGTGAGGTATTGAAGTTCCGGCTGATAATCAATCAAAGAGACAACAGTCGTTATTGCAAACACACTGGTATTGGTTTCCTTTTTTGAAAAATGTAGAAAGCGACATGCTGTGGGCCTTAAACTTTATCAAAGTATAATAAGTAGGGCAGCTTTCACAAGTGAAATTCTGCCATTTGGACTGTTTGGTTTCATTTCTGAAGGCAATAGAATGGCTTGTCCTCTTTAATGACTATTTATAAAAGGAAATATTCACTCAGTGGCCATTATTATCAAATGTTTCCCTTGGTCCTGAGGATCTCCAAATAACTAGCACTGGGATTTAACCCTTAAGACTCTTAAGGTCAGTGCAACATTGTCTAAATTTTTGTATAAGAGTTTGGTTTTTGAGACACATACATTCACAGAGCACATTATTAGGAACATCTGTAGACATGCTTAATTATGCAATTATCCAATCAGCCAACCATGTATCAACAGTTCAATATATAAAATCATGATACAGGTCAGGAGCTTCAGTTAATGTTCACAACAAACATCTGAATGGGGGAAAATGTGACCTCAGTGACTTTGACTGTTGCATCACTGTTGGTGAAGGACAGGCTGGTTTGAATAGTTCTGATACTGCTAATCTCCTGGGACTGTCATGCACACCAGTATCTAGAGTTTCCTAGAAATGGTGCAAAAATGAAAAAAACATCCAGAGAGCGGTGGTTATATGGACAGAAACAACTATTAATGAGTGAGGTCAGAGGAGAATGGTCAGGCTGGTTGGAGCTGAGAGAAAGGCTACAGTAACTCAGATAACCACTCTTTACAACTGTGGTGAGCACAAAAGCATCTCAGAACACACAAAATGTACAACCCTGAGGACAGGCAAAAACACCATGTCAGATTCCATTCCTGTCAGCCAAGAACAGAAATCTGACAGTTGAAAACTGGAAAAACGTAGCCTGGTTTGATTAATTTTTGCTCAAGCATGCAGATAGTGGTTTCAGAATTTGGCATTAACAGCATGAATCCATGATGCCAACCTGCCTTTTTTCAAGTACATTAGTACTGGGCGATTCTGCAGAACCCCAGAATATGTTAAATGGTGGTGTTTTTTTATACAATGTCAGTGTTTTGCTACAAAAAGGGTGGACTACATCCTGCATTGGCACTTAATGTTCAAATTGGAATAATGTCCGAAGGTGTGAAATTTTTCATTGTGTTACTTGTCAGTCGACTGGTTTATATTTATTGTTCCATCTTTTGAATTGTACTGATTAAATCCTTTATGATTACATATGTTTTGATGGCCTTCAGCCTCAACATTTATATATATTACCTGTTGTTCACATTGTTCCAACCTGAAATCACTTGCAGGAAGGTATCCACACAGTAAAAACCATGTTTTATTTCCTCAGTTACATTGATTGATTGTTCCCAAAGTTTGAGCAAAGAGGCCACAGCAATTGATTTTGAAGTGATGTGAATTTAAACTTTGGCTATCAGTGTCCTGCAAGCCAATCAGAGAGCTCAATAATCTGGACAACAGAAACCAAAAGTTCTCACTTCACAACAGGGGGTGTACCTCACTTTTACTGAATTCAAGCTGCATCCTCAGAAACCTTTTTCAAATCGGGCCAAACAGTAGCTCATCACACATGAAAAGCATGGGCAACATAAGGGAGCCAGAGTCATCCTATGCATTCCACAATATGCAAATAATATTCCAATTTAAATTCATGTTTGTTTTATGACTCACTGGGACATATATATAACAGCCAGTTCCCAGCTCGCTGTGCAGTTTTTTTTTACTACTCCACAGGCACAGTTACTGCCATCACATCTAATCATGATTCACTGTGTCCTTGCTTTTTAACATGAACGGCAGGTGATGACATTCCAGTTCTCTGGATGTAGCAAGCGTGTGTGAATCCAGTGACCCATACAAGGGTCAGAGCCATAATGTTCACACTGCCAAAGACCTGGCAGAATTCCTCCTGAATTAGCTCATAACAGTGCAGACAAAGCTCTACATGTAGAGCTAATGTGCAGGACTTGTCACCCAGGTTACACTATCTCTGTACTGTGTAATGATGTGCGAGCATCTCGAGCTCTGCCGGCTCTTTATACTGCAGAATGGAGATTCACCCAGCGCAAAGGAAAGTAATAAATTACTCTGGCAAGATCTGAGTTCTGCATAAGTCAGGAGGAGCCACCATGGAAGAAACAGATTGTAGATTGTTTTGTGTGCAGAGAAGGAATGGGGGAGGTTGGTTGTGGTGTTTAGATTAATACTTCTGCCTGCTTTATAAAATGCCTCTGAATCTGTAAGTGCAATGTAAGCTATAACGTAAATGTGAGATACATTATATTCAATACTGCATGTATGACTTTGGGATTAAGCAGTGATTTGCCTATTTTGTCAGTGGGTGAAAATATTACTTACTGTGTGATATTCAGGAGCTCTTTGACTCTCATTCAGCGATGGCACATGCAGGCAGCTGTTTATGATTAATGTCATTACCCTGCACACTGGTAGAAGGAAGTGCCTTGTGGTTCAAACCAGCAGCAATGAAACAGAAAGAGCTGCCATTTGTGGGAAGAGTTTGACACCACTAAACCAGAGAGGAAATGTATTTTTAAATCATTTGATATATAAAGCTATATTCTTATATAATACATACAATGATTGATTGATGATTAATAAAAACCCAAGAGGGAACTAAATGTCAAAATACTAAACCCTGAATATTAATCATCAGTCGATATTAATCAGTCAGCTAGGACCTTTCTGCTCTAACTTACTGAAATTCAACAAATGTTTCTGACATCTGACAATGTGTTTACAAATCAAACAGGCACATTTATAGATTTGTAAACGTCAACTCAGCAGCAGAAAGCTTTATAGAGCTTTATAGAAACACTGGAAATTTACTGAGCTGTGTTGCTGCTCTCAACTCTTTAATCTCTCTGAGCTATTAAAGCTGGCAGAAATAGTACAACCTATCTACATTTGCTATTGTATCACATTGTGCTGTCTTGCATGGTTTTATTTCTGTTCTACCTGAAAGTCAGTGAACCCAGATTCAAGCAGTGCCCCTGGTAAGACATTCAAAAATCTTAACTGCACCAGTACAGTTGACCCTCTCATAATTTTATTATTCAGGATTTCAGTTTGAGGATAGATGCTATGGCTTCTGAAGAGCAAAGGGATTGTGCATACAGATCTAAACTTGAGAATGTAATGATTAAGGAGCGTTTACAGCAGCCATTGAGGGTAAAAGTAATTGACTTTGCCTTAGCCTGTGAAGTCTCTGAAGCACAGAGGGCTTCACACATTCAGACCAGGTGGTGCAGGTAAGTACCTGGCAGCATGGCAGAGCTCTGGTAGCAACTTTAATAGAAATCATCAATAGAATATCTTTGCATACGTCTAGGACTGGTTAGGTCGCTCTTAGAAAGCAACAAAAATGGAAGACACACACGTGGATTAAATAACAAAGTTGTTTATTTGTAATAAAATGATTAAAAACAAAAGCAAATAAGTACATGGGAGGAATCTTTAAAGTCTGTAGTGTAGAGCGTGGCTGAGAGAAAATGTGCTGTGTGAATGCTGTGGTGTTAAAATAAAGAAGAAAAAACACAAAGCAGAGTTGTGTGGTGTGAGGAGATCTGCCCCAGGCCTGACTGCTGCTCTAGCTTATATACATGCAGCACACTGGGTTCAGGGGTGTCCCATGTCACCGATTACTCTCCCAATTGATCAGTAGCCCTGAAGACAGAAAGCACAGCTACAGCAGAGTGAACCAAGCAAAGGGAACTTATCTGACACCTGACCTCACTGGAACTTACCTGACCAACTTTATTCAACCACTTGCTGAAGAGTGACAGTTGGGAAAGGTATTCTCTGTACCTAACATGTCATGATGGTTTATACTTAAATAGTGCTAAAAGTAAAGTACCATGTCTCTATAAGCTGTCAGAACACTTTCTTCTTGATAAATATGGTCTACAGTTGGGGATGATAATTATAAATTCTAGTTAAGTAGCCTACAGGCATGATTGATACATCATTTGGCATTCAATATTACTTATCGTGAAAGTAGCGACCTGAGTTCACCTCAGGTCTATGTTTGCAGTGCAGAAGCTCTCAAATGAAATGTGGGCCTAATTACATTTTATCTGATGCCCCGCAGCGGGCCCTGCCCTCTGAGAAATTAATATCTGAGTGTCCACTGCACCCAGTCTCAATTACATTTCTTTTCAAATGCATCAGCTGCCATCCTTCTTGTTAATGTGCAAGGCAAGAATGAAAGTGTATACAGTTCTGAGTTATTCGTCATGCCCCAAAGACAGAGCGAACGCCTGTGCATTTCAAAAAGCAGCAACAAAAACAAGAGAAACAGACTTCTTCACTTACATTTATGAGCTGCTTAATGTTTTACTTTTACTTTTCCTAAACCTTCAGTGTGGATGTGTTGTGTATGAGAATGGCATTCAGAGAACAAGCTGTCACAGTGTTTGAAATCACCCGATATTTACTTGGCGTTTCCTGTTGCGAGGGGTTGAGATGAAGTTTGTCACTGCAGCCAGATTTCTGAAATGAGGAGTGACATGCTGAGTTTTGTTGGTCGCCTGCTGTGGTTGTGTTGCGTATGTGTCTCCCTGCCTCCACCTCTTCCCATTAAGCTGAGGACTGCTTGTTTGCTGTGAATGTGTGTGGTGTTCTTGCGACATACTGTAACTACATGCCACAGCTCCTGCTAGTAGGGAGACTTGTTGCCCCATGATGAGTCACAGACCTGTCAATGATGACCCTGGGTTGCCCCTGTGGATATTAGTGTGTGGATAATGAGCATTACATCTCCATGGTCACCTGAAATAATGTTTGTGCGAATATAAGACTGGCTGTGTATGTGCGTAAAGCAGAGAAAAGCAACTACAGTAATACACAGCAAAAGAAATTAGAAATGTATGATATGCATGTGAGATTTCCATCTCCATAACTGCACGTGTGTGTGTGTGTGTGCCCATAATAGAATGCAATGAATAGTAAGTAGCGCACTCTGCAAATACATGTTTAAAAAGATCTGCTCAGCATCAATAGGGGAAAAAAAAAAAAAAAAAAACACAACTGAATAGTCAAATTACTGAGCATAAGCTTGGCAAATAGTAATGTTTCATAGAGGACAAAATAAAGTAGATTAAAATTAAACTTTGCCTATGTTGTATTTTATGTGGTCAACACAAATAAGTGAATTACAGATGAGCCTGTATTTTCAAGTGCATGCTGTAGAATTTAAGATTTTGGAGTGGTTCTTTTTTCAGACATACATCAGTAATGCTGCTTGATTAACTGAGTGATTGGAAAAGTCTGCACAATATTATCACACAATATTAATGTAACTTTGACAAATATTAATGCAGACTTGATGTTCACTATGATGGATTACAGAGCTCAAATAAGTTTCAGGGGTCTGCTAATTGATTCTGATACAGTACGAAAAATGAACAGAAGCCAGTTGCTGCCTAAAACATTTGTCAAAATACATCCAAAAACCCTAAATCATAGCAGCATAGCCATGATGTACTTAAAGTATCATTTCTTGTTTAATCTGGAAAATCCATCAAATACACTGCAAGCTGCTGATGTAAATATCACTCTTTGATGTGGAGAAAATATATATATTTTAAGGATTAATGAGAGTGTGCCCACGTACTGTTGGTCAGCAGAACTGTCTGACAACTTTTACTTTGTGAAACCACATCACCACTCTGCCAGCCTACACAGCAAGAACACTCTCATATATGACACTGCTGTCGTCCCTGTGCCTGTGATAAGTTGCCAAGAAAAGAAAGAAAATTAAATAACATGCCAGGTTGGTTGCTGCATGGTGTGCTGTCCGTACATATAGTTTAAGATAGTGTATTTTACAGTACAGTCCAAACTAGGCACTGATGGGTATGATATTTGGAGGACTGATATTTTTTGTTTCTAAAAAGTGGGATGTAGCATTGCTGATATTCAGAACTGATAATATGATGACTAAGACAACTGCAGAATTAACCTGAGACCTAGAATAATGTTGAGGTTAGCATCAGTTTTACAGAAATTAACTATAAAGACAAAAATACAATAATAAACTTTGAATACACGCCTGTTGTTGCTTGGTTTTTGGTTACCACATGTTTCAGCCCTGGAAAACCAAAACAAAACAAAACAATAAAAAAGCACTTTCAGCAATCAACTGAACTCTAGTTACTCTAGTGAACTTGTTTTTACTGAAGAATATGATATATACCCAGTTTGAAATAATTATTGATAGGAACAATAATAGTTTTTACCAAAGGTTTCCATCACATGGAAGATCTGTATAGGAATGAATAGTGTTCAGAGTGTTCCAAAGATTTATATTGATGGGAGATACATGCTGTACATGTAATTGGTAACTCTACCTAAGAGTCCACAATGAAAAATGACCAAGCAAACAAACAAAATGTTGTCAAACCTGTTTTTTACTTTCTGATTTCCAGTAGGGTTGAATATGTTTAGGTCTATAAATCTCATCACGCTTTATGAGAAAATGTAGTGTTACCGTAGAATAATTCAGTTAGCTGTGGACTACAGCACCTTAGGGCCTCTTTTGGCCTATATTTTATACACATTGTCAAATGTACAACAATCAACTGATTTACTTTTGATGCTGAAGTTAAAGTCTAAATTTGATGACTGTCAGGGAGGATGTGAGGCCATAAGAGGTGCCTTTCTAAATGTGATTGTTAAACAGATTTAAGGAGGTTTCTTTCTTTTTTTTTTTTTTTTTTACTAAACATCTCTCAAAGAAGCTGAAATCACTGAAAATAGTGAAATGTGTCAGTTGTAAAAAAGTATGTGTAACATGTCTGTGTGTTCTGGTTTGATGCCAAGGCTTGAAAATGTCCAATATTTATTAAAACACTCACAACCATTCTTTGACAAGATGCCTAAACAATCCTGGCCTACATGCACACATGCATATATCATAGGGTTCATTTTTCCCATTTCACAAGTAGCAGGATACATGACAACCACCAAGCATTTGTCTTTATATTGGACCCCTTTGCAATGAAACTGTAAAACAGCATAACGGACAGTTGCCTGCCATAACATGTCTGGCCATGTCTGCTGCTGTGGGGAAATAAAAAAAATAATACAACCACAATTCCAAAGTGGTCTGAACAGCTTGTGGTCGTGTTTACATGGTGGTGAAGGACAGTAACACTGTAGCAGAATTGCTAGGATTAAAGAAATAACCTGTACAATCTTTGGGCCACTGCTTAAGCTGCTCAAGTAAAGACCTGACACTCAATTTCCAGCAAGGCCATCCGCAGCTGCTATGAAGGCTGTTGTCAGCACCAGGGGTTAACTCCATCTGCGGAGGGACATGAGGGCGATGAGGTGGCCATGGCCCCTTCTGTGTCCCTCACCCTCACACCAGAGTCTCATACTGCCTATGCTATGCTACAGATAAAGGATAAAAGCAGTAAATAGTGCTGATCCACAGTGGCAGCAGTGACAATGGATATAATATGGAAATACTGTACATCATAGTTCATCATTTCCTTTCTTAAAAACAGACCCTGAATTGTTTTTCATTAACGGCAAGAAACAAGATGCATTTTCTGTAAATAAGGTAATTATTCAAGAATGCATTCTGTCTGAATTTGTTTATTTGTAATATCTGGCCACCATTCAGTGTCTGCTGTGGCACAGTTGCCCTTAATTACTTGTCAAAGCATGAGGCACCGCAAGTGTTTCTGTCTCATTTATTAGCGACAATCAGAAATTCACACTCCCTCTGTGCTATTTCAAAGCACAATTCACATGCATTCAGAGATGAAAAAAAAGAAGGAATCTAAAAGGGTAGAAAATATCTTGAGTAGAAGCTTATAGCATGACATAAAAACACTTCTTACTCACCCACTGTGCTTCTCCAGAGACTTTTAAATCCCGCATTCTAACAGAGAGGCATAGCCACGAGCTTGGAGGGGTGGGGCTTTATAAACTCAGGGTGCAGGAGCAATGCAGGCTCGTATTACTCTTCACAGTTGCTGCATTTATCCCCTAATTCCTGATTATTCTGCAGTGAGCTGCTAGGTGTGCTCAATTTACAACAGAATAGAAGACAGATTTCATCCCTGGGGGCACAGCGGCTGAATGCATTTCTTCTTCTTCCTTTCTATTTTTTTAATTAGAGCTTAAAAGTTTAACCGTAACTGCTCAACCATTTGGGGCAGTAGTGGTGATTATCATGGGCAGAGTATTTTAATAACAGATCGTTTAGCATTTTTAGTTGCAGGATCCCAGTAAAGGGAGTTATTGCGTGCTGGTCCTTTTAGGAAGTGTATAAAGTTGCACGTTTAGAGGAATTCCCCCACAGAGAAACAGCTATTTTAACTGGAAAATAATTATTCAGAAGCCATGCATAGTCTCAGATGGCTACACTTAAGAAGTAGTGCACATATGTTATTTCTACAAAAGCAAATATATCATAAACTTGTCCTGACACCAAATATGTCTTGTTATGTTTTGTATTTTTCTCCACTTTGGATTTTAAGTTAGGGACTACTTTGAATCTGGACAACTGTACAGTTAATGTAGGCTATTTGCAAGGTTAATATACAGCTGGTGGCTGGTGTAATCATACTCCATTTATGTTTGATCAGCTCCTCAATGAGTCCATTATCTTGCATGCATTTGTGATAATAGCAGTGTGAAATGACACATTGAAATTCAGTGTGAGTTTTAGGAAAGAGGTTTAAATGCAGCAAAAATATTCTCTCTCACTCTGAAAATGAAAGAATAAAGCATAGAAAAAAGTTCCCTTTAGAACTGTTTTACCTCAAATACTTCATCTTAGGACTATCAGACAGTAGTTATACACAGGACCATCCTAGATACAGAAGAAGCTGTCACCAAAGTTCCACATTTACCTTCAGGAAGTCCTATTTTTCTTCTGAGGAGTTTTATCTCTTACAGCACAAAGCAGCTTGTTCTTAAGCTCTCATTAGAACAGTGTCTGCTTTTTGGCCAGATAAACGGTGAAGAAGAGCGATGGATGGAGGGATGGACTGGTGGGTTGGGCCCCAGTGGTGTAGACAATAAGTTATGTTTTATTGGCAGGGACTAATTCTTCATTCCTTTAATTGAAGAAGTAAGGGTAGATCAATAGGCTTCACCAGGCTGCCCTGTTCTGGCATGCACTGACATTATAGCAAAAGACCAGGCAGTGCAAATAGATCTTTTATCAGCGACAGGGCTTAGTGTGTTTACAACACATCCCTTATCTTTCAAACTCCCATCTGTCCTGGTGCAAGAATCCAATTATGTTCCCAATATTAACCCCTTTATAAAATTAACCCCACACAACACTACTCTTTGAACACATGAAAGTGGGTGAGGAACCTGCTGCCAGTGTTAAATGAGGAAATAAATAATGGATGCCGGCTTTGCCTTTCTCCCTCTGTGCGCTACTGATCCTACCCACCTGGAGGGCTTCTAAATAAGATCCTACACTGGCTGAGCACAACACAGCAGTTCATTGATCCTCACCCTGTGGTAAGGCCTCTTCCCTCAGGTGGGCATATGAAGGTTGAAGAGAAAGGGCATAAAAAAACTACACAGGAGCCAGACACAGACATACACATACATATAGCAGGTGGAGGGCTGAATGACTCACCTCCCCTCCAGGAAAAGTAGTACAGATCAAAGGAGTCAGCAGCTTGGATGTACATGTATGTGTGTGTTAAGGCTGGTGGTAATCTCCAAGGGAAATCAAATATGGCATGTTCTCAAGAGCTGTCAAATTGCTGTTGAATCTATGCAATTAATATGCTCTGTTTGTTTAATGGGTCCACAGCAGATGGAGCAGCTTGTGAGTCACAGTGGAAGAGGATTGTGGTGGTAAAACTGGAAACACACAGCCCACAGAACACATGTACAGACAGTATGCAGGCAATCACATGACAGTGCTGACCGGTTCCAATTGAGGGTATATTCTGGGGTGGTAAATGGAGCAGTAGAAATGTTTTGACGTTTGACTGCACATAATGCAGCAAAATTGCAGCTTAAGACCAAACCAAGCATACTAAATCATAGGTAATAACTGTAGAGAGCACCTTATCAGTTAAATGACAAGTACCAGTACCAGTGACTGAATATACACTGGAGCAGACAAATTATCTGTCTGTGATCAGCAGACCAAAGCTAGCCACAGTACTGACTGGTCAGGGGTCAAAGGACGTGGACCATAAGTTAAGATTTTTTTAGTTAAACTATGGTTTTCTGCAGTCAAGAAAGAACTTTCACACTCATACCAGCTTGTGCACTTTTGCAGTCCATTTTCACAAAATAATGAAAGAGGCGGGCAATTGCAGTCCTCTGGATACGTACAAATGTATAACATCAATATTGTACAGTTCATCTCTTCAGCAGAGCATTCCCAAACATGCGTGCACTGGAGATACTTTCAGAACCTGTAGATTCTACTTCTGTCTCCAGCGGCTTATGGCATGAAAAATTTAACCACACTGGCTGATCACAACCAGCTCACAGATTCTTCACCCACTGCACTACTACTGAAAATATGGACACATCCAGCACAAAGTATTAGAAGAGATATGACCTACTTTTTACATGATACTTGCACCATGGCAATTTAGGGAGCACAGAAAATTCTCTCAGAAAACACTACTAACTTAACCCCTCTGCAGATTAACATCCATACCTGACCAGACAGAAAGTCCAAAGTCAATATTTTAAAACTAAAACTCACTTTCATTAACATGAAGCAACATACAGACACTGCTCACAGACTAGTCTGCATCAATAGTTCATCATCCAGCCATATTGATTGAGGAGCTACTGAACCAACTGTAAATATTAACAGATGAACAGCACAAATGAGGGTTTCACATGAGAGATCACTTTAGTGTGATAATATTAATAGCATGTTTTCACTGTGTACCTGCTGGTAGTCCCCACAGATCCCTACATGGTTGCCACAATGATCTGCTTCAATTACATGAAGAAACACCCCTAATTAACTATTTATAGTAAACAACTTCCCTTCACATGGTCTTGGTAATGCAGTGAAGTGAAGGTACTACTACACTAATCAGTGCAAAATCAGTGCAAAACCAAGCAGTAATTATTTTGCTCCTTCACAGGCAGTCTGTCAATATAACGGCTTGGACATGTGTACCTGCTTCCAGTTGTACATTGTTTGATTCAAAATTAATTGCTGAAAAAAGTGTCGCCCACAAAATTCAGTACCACAGAAGGAGGACAGTCCACCTCTTCAGTTTCAGTTGTTGCTGAATGAAATTGCAACCATAACTAGTGAAACATCCCTGATGGTGGATACTAGGTGCCACAGGGCATCTGTATAACCAGAGGAGGGTGCATCACAAGACCTTTATCCGTTTCTAATCTGCTGCTCTTGTTACAGTTGTAGATTATTCACAGTCACATTTTCTTTCTCGATTCTTTAGAGGATCTGTCACATTTACCAGATCCTTCTCCACTAGCTCAGAGATCTGCCGAGTTCAAGCTGAGAATGAGAAAGAGGAGGAAAATTTCAAGGGTACTGCTGGCATCAAACCTAATATTGTTGGCCTATATTATGGAAAACTGCTCCTCACAGACAGATACAGCCAGTGGCCTTTGAGCAATCTGCACTGAACTTGGCTTTTTGTTTCTTCTCACTTCTAAAATCCTCAGTTGCAATGGTACTCCAACTTTTAACATACAAGAAGAAACTGATAAATAATTGTGTCTGCATGGAACTAGAAAGTATTATTTACAGTTCACCTGACCTAAGCCTGTATTATGAAAATGTGTCATGAAAATTGCATTCAAATTTGTCAGGGCCATCAAGTCCTGCTGAGCTCTGGTTGGATCTGGTTTCATTTGTTATAAAATTACAACATAAAATTATGTTTGTGTCTTTAATTAGCTATGTTCTTTTAAATGAAAGCACTCTGATATAGGCCCTGCACCAAAATGCATTGGTTGGATAAAATGCAGACTCTTTTGTGAAATGATGGTTGCAGAGGTATTTTTCATGGTTGGTTATCTTGTTAGTGACAGCACACCATTTATACAAGTTGTGTTTTCCTCTGTCGGCACCTAAGTACAGCATAATGCTAATTTGTAGCTTTGCTTCAGTCACACTGTATGCACATCACAGTCACTGTCAGTGCTGTGTACGCACAGAATGTACTGAGGTACAGCTGGTGGGGGCAGATAGACAGACACCTCAGACTTGATGAATTTACACACACCTGTATGGAGGCAGCTAGTCCGTCTAATGCTGAATCAAACGGTATGGGATTTTTTTCAAAGATCTTATCAATGTTGCTAGTCTCACTGTCAGCTCACAGTTTTACTGTCCCACAGGGAAAACCCCCGATAGTCCAGATGGTAAGTCCACCCCCGTCTGTCTCCACTTTCTTTGACAGGATGAAGGTATCACAGAACATCTAAAAATGAACAAAAAAATAAGATGTGCAGCTGAAGTCACAGAGTTTGATTCATGCTTGATTAATGGTCCTGTTTTTGCTCAAAACAGGTAGTTAAGCTAGAACTTATAGTTCACGGATAAGAGCTCTGTCAGCTTGGTATAGGTTTAAAGTCAAAAACTAAGCAATTATTAGAAATTGCTGAAAATCCCCAGGTCCTCTCGCCCCAGTGTGAACAGAACCTTATAGAATCTTTATGTTTCCAGGGCTATATCTGTCCTTTGAGGTACAATAAAACTATAAGTTTCATGACAGACCTTTTATACCACCGGCACAAAGGTGAAAGGGCTGGCTTTTGTCTTGTCAGGGGAGAGTCAGTGATGGGGGAGTTGCCGATGTTCTGGAGCACAGTCAGGCCTACAGCCACAGCTGGAGAGAGGCATACATTCATCAAAACACACCCACGCGCACACATTCACTTACTCACACACACCATTACCTCGATACCCTCTAAGCAACAATTGGGTTGCATAGGCTCAGGCTCTAATTTAATGTAATTTCATTTATCACTCTGAATTAGATTTCATGTTGCTACTTAATAATTCAAATCCCCTGGAAAGCATTCTTGGCTTTCATCTCACTTTCAAGGAACACTGGAAGATGACCGGAGGTATTGGGCACTGCAGAGGCCTTGATTACTGTAATGTGGAACAGGTGATATACCTAAATAAACACAACCAAGAGAATACACACTCTGTAAATGTCATAGTCCATGAACTATAGTATAGTCCATACTACGTGATGGAATGGTTGAGTCTCCAATCATAGTTTTTCAAATTTTAGTGCAGGTTGAGCTTGTTACTGTGTTAAGTTTAGATCCCCAGTAACTCAACCACAACCCAGATGATCACACAAAAAGTCTCTCTCACGTCTGATGCCCACTGAACAGTACAGCTGTGCACAGGATCATCATGTTTATTAACTTGGCATATATCAATGTACTTTACATTTCATCACTTCGGTGTTCAAATGTTTTTGCTATTTTATTCAATGCTTTTGAGCAGGCACAGAGCTGTGAATGATGATGATACTACCAATGTTGTTTGTCATTTAAAATGCAAGTGTTGCAAATGAAAACAAAATCACCATCATATTCATTGGTGTTCTCAGTATTTATACTTTGTAGTGCAGGAGTATTGATCAGGACCTTATTTTTATCAGTTACCCAGCGGCAAGTTTTGCTGAGAGCAGTGCTCTCTTTTTGAGAAACATTCTGATCACATTCACTCTGTTTCACACATTCAAACTTGGAAGCTGCCCAGTACAACCACACCCTGCTCTCTTGGCCATTGAGCAGGTGGGGGTTCAGGGCCTTGCTCAAGGGCACCGCTTTGGTGTTCTGGTACTGCTCTTTAACTTTTCCCAATCCTGCTTGTCCGTGGGTCGAACCACTGACCTAACCAAGCCTGTTTCTCTAACCTTTGGCCTGACTAAAAGTAATTTCAGCAGAAATGGATGGTAAATGTGAAATACTGTGCACACTGAACTTGTCTAATGTCTATCCCATTTCTGTTTGTTTAGTCCATTGATATGATTGATATGTATTAACAGAGAGAGTGCCATTACCTCAGCTGTTCAGTCGATTTATGGTCTAATGTCAGCAGTAGATTTATGATCTGTGGGCTTGTCATCATAACAAACTCATAGATATGCCAAGAATTTACCAGGTTCAAGGACAACAATAGATAAATAATGTCCTGGTAGATTTTGTATTTATTTCATGTTTTATTTATTTTTCATAGTTCTCATGATGTTGAGGTTTTGGAGTGATGCTATGCTGGTGAATGCACTTTCAGTTAAAGCAAAGAACTTGACTTGAACTGACTACGAGAGAGAAGAACATACAGTATGTGTAACATTTTTTAACAGAGCTGCTTGTTTCGTCTTGCAAATATGTCTTTGAGTACAATAAATTCCCATCTGAGTCAGGGATGATGGCCCTGAATTTGTTGCTGTATGTAAAGGTGAAGTGGTGAGTGAGGAGATTGTTTTAATAGATGATAGATAGTTAAATAGAATGCGGTGCTCTTTAATATTAAGCACAGGAACCACTCAGTCATGCTAAGATGAATGCTTCAAATAATAAATTACAAAATGCAAATAAGGAGTAGATTAGTCTGTGTTTATGGGTGGCATTTAATTTTAATTGGTTCATTATTTCCGGAAATTACATTTTTAAACTCTTCTGACTGCCACAGCTGTGCATGATGCTGTGTCGAGGGAATCAGGGCCACAGGTCGAGAGCATCCCTCTCTGCAAACCAGACTCCTGTGTTCAAAGTATCACTAATTGTGAATTTGGATGATCTTTCTCTTTCCAGTGTTAGCACTGATGATGCAAAGAAATTGAACCACTGAAGGGAATGCACAGGTGTAGATCTGCAAATTCTGCAAAGACCAAATGATTGAGCTGAAGCTGCTGATTGTTGGAATATGGTTAGAGATACAATTCACAACTTTTTATAACTACAGCTTTGAGGGTTAGGGTTAGTGAGCTTTTTTTGTTTTCCTACTCTTTCCTTCAATTACTGGTGTTTGTGTGACATCTCTTGTGTGTAGCCACTAACCTTACATTGCTGGATCCATGTTGGATGGATCAGAAATCTTTTTCTATTCAGTGTCCATCTTAAATCATATACACTTCCATTTTATCGAAGGTGAATAAACCTTTGTCTTTTCATAACACTTGCACACATTAGTTATCCTAAAGCCCCTGAAAAGGGCATCTTGACATAAGCATTTCAACTAAATTCTAAACAACCATCTCATATTTTGCAGCTCCAACAAAAGGTACTGAGCAAAAAGGACGCATGAGGGCAAGTGTTTTGGACTGTAGCAATTTTTCTCTGTCAGACTACTTCACATCTATGGGCTACTTCACATCCATGCCTTGACAGTTCATGAGTGGCAGATGCCAAGTTATCCTAGAGTCACCCTTTGTCCAGTCAGGGGGTTATTAATATGCATCTCTCTGATCCAAAGACAGACTTTCAGTGTTTAATTCTAATGTTGTTTTGACTGTTATGACTTTGTTTGATTCTGAACGCAGCACTACAATACAAATTACTGTGCTGAATTCTTATAGTTTGTATAAGACCAGTGCTGCTGCTTGTCAGCCAGAACTAAGAAAAACTAAGTTCACAACTGGTCATACCCACAGTATGTTATGCACTCAGGTAGAAGACAGTGACCAATGTACAGACAAATGTATACATATTAAGTGTGGTATTTATTCATTGCCCATTGAAATAATTAATCTTTTTTAATTGTAGAGTATGCTGTGTCTCCTGCTTTCACATTTATGACAGCTCAGGAAAAGCCTCTCCAGGCAAAGCGATTAAACAGCTCCTGAAAGTGTCAAAACTCAATAAAAACCTGTTCTAAAAGGAATAAGGAGAGTTAAGCCATGATGAAAGACAGGCATAATAAACTCAAAAACACAAAAAATCCAAATCAAACATGTTAGCTGCTATTGCTAACGTTAGGTTAATGCTAACCTTTGCAACGAGGAGGAGGTTGAAATGTACACTGGCTTGAAGCCCATAGTCATGGAAATAAAAGATTTTTGGAAAATTGTCTCACACTGGTATATTGACTATTACAGATTCAAGACTGGTTTATGACCTTTGTTGCTCTTAGTCAGCCGTCTTTTCTTTGACATCTTTATGTTCAGTCTGAGGCTATGATACAGAAATGCCACAGAATATATATAAAAATATATGCAGTGGAATTGTGTTATGAAATGAAGCTAAAGCTGAGTAACCTTTGTTTCACTTCTGTGACATTTATGCTTTATTAAGGGGCATGACATGCAGTCCAGAACAACAAGGGGTCAGAAGAAGGTTAGTGACACAGCACAAAGGTTGCGAGTTGGATTTGAACACAGGTGCATTTCCTTGAGCTCAATAACCTCAAGTACACATGCTTGGTGGTCTATTGGAGATAAAAAACAAATCATGCATATCACACGTTGTTTGAGATGTGCATATCAAATAGCCCTCCTGGGATCATTTGCTGCCATCAGCAACAAGGGCAAAATGAACCCTGGAGTGCTGCTGTGAAACAGCATCGGTCCCACGGTGTGCAATATAGAGCCACTGCTGCCTATAAAATGTCACTGTGCCCTCATAGATGACTGGTTTTCATCAGGATAAGGCTTGATCCAGAGATAAAGTGCCCCTCCTTATCGGCCATGACAGTTCTCGCTTGTTCTATCACACACAAAGTGTAGGCGCACGCCGCGTCGTTCACAGGACTCCCCGCTGGCATCAATAGCAGCAGGATTTTCGAACGGGATTTCACTGGTCTCAGACTTGTGAGCAGCGATCCCTGATGCAAAGCTCTGTCTTATCTGACAAGTGTGTGAGAGTGTGTATATGGGTTTATTTTTTTACTGAGTGTATGTGTTCTTGTCTATGAATTTGTGTGGGGGTGTGTGCTCACTACTCCAGATGACTACACAGACACTAGTTATCTCAAATCAAGAGCATGAGGGCATTAGAGTACACTCCCCCACCACACCCTCTCTTCTATCCATCCATCCATCTTTCTATCCACCACTTGCACTCCATCATCTCCCTTCCCTTCCCCTTATCCTCCATCCACAGTACAGAGCTCAGACTTCTAGGGAGATTATGTCTGCCTGTCAGCCTCTCTGTTCTGATAGGTTAGAGCAAAGTTTTTAGTTTTTTTTTTTATCCCCCCTTGCACACGTGAAAGCTGACATGATTGGCACTCATCTCAAGTTCTGATTGTTGTGCTGTGTGCAGATTTTGTGGGGGAGTCACTTTTTAGATTTTGATACAGAGGCAAAGCTCCACTGGCAGCCAGAACGATGAGCGCGCGGCAAGCAGTCAACGCCTCTTTATCGGTAAACGCAGGCGTTCTCGTCTCCAAAACGTCTCCTCCCGGGAAACATCTTGTATTGCTGAGTCATAATGGAAAACAGTTCAGTGCTGCCACAGCTGAACTCGGAGGAAATCTCACTAAAGGACTCGGTTCCTCTAGGAATGCAAAGAAAACAGAACATCTATTTTAATTGAATTGATTTGGTTGATATTGACTTAATTTGCGTAGGAAGATTCATGTAATGAGTGGCCAAGGAAAGATTTGAACCCAGGCCAGAGGTGGGCATGAGTAATTGCACAAGTTAAAATTTCTACCATTACTGCATACACTTTACAATCAAGGGACATCTCTTTCTTCATTACTGCAGTGCTGCTAGACAAAGCTATCCCATTACTTTTTCCTGATGGCCATCTTCCATTTTAATTTTTACCCAAACAGACTGACTTCATTATTGCTGTCTAATGTACAAAGGGAATACCATTCTAATTCCATAAAAATCCCTGCAAAGTTCAATTTCTGAGCTGTGTTGTTTACTACTTATTTGTGATAGACATTGCACTCTTGAAACTTATGCACACTTAGAAAAGTTGCAACAACAGCCCCTGTAGATGTTAGGTAGCTGGTTTGCTGTTTTCTCAGGAGATACTGAATTAATGACCCAACAAAAAAAAGGAAGTCTGTTTTTCTCCCCTTTCTTACCATTACCAATTCATACTTACTCGACCCCCCTGCCACCATGCTATACATTTTTCTTTCTGTGGTAGAGTTAGTGGGCTGTAATGCTGCTGTTGATGAAAGCACCTAAATGTATTACTTATATAATACCATACAGCAGTTCTTTTGCAACTCAGCACCATGATTTAGCTTCTTAAAACTTGAAACTTTTTTTCTACCTGCCTGAGTTTAACGTTTAGACCCATCTCTCTTTGTAGCACCCACTGTTCTGACATCTGTCTCCTCTGACTGACTACATAGCTTCCTAGTTCTGTAGCAAGCAATCAAGGAGGTTACTTTGTTCCAGAATGGTGCCACTCACTTTTTAGTCATTCTCTGTAGCTAAGGCTGAGCATATACACAGCTGTCACAACTGTCATTTTTCTGTCACTTTCACATTAAACAACCTTCTCTCCTGTGGATTCTTGTCCAGCCAACATAGTGGTGGGCACACTAAATGATGTGGCACCGACGAGGAATCACCACACATTAAAAGATTTTCTACTTGGACTCACTCATGACGGATATCACAGCACAAATGTGAAACATACTTTGTTTTTCACCCTTATTGTGCCAAAGTAGAACTCGAGAGGGAAGAGCAGCTTGCTGCACTTATTGTGTGTGCACTCGTTTGTTCAGCAACACACAACACTGATGTCAGAGAAGTTTGAAGAAATGCAAAGCAGTATGGGTTGAACCAGACAATGACTGCAATCAAAAACAGGAGGTAAACCTGTCAGTTTGATGTTCAATGCTTATTAGAAATGAGTGATCTCCCATTGACTATTGCTCATCACTATCAAAACATATCTGCAGTATGTGTCTCACAGTGAAAAAGCCACACATATAATATTTGTGCTAAAAATCAACCATGTTAAAACATTTCCATAAATCTAATCAAACTCGCTCTCTGACCATCTCTGAATTAACAAGCTTTGACGACAGATATGTGCAATTACAGGGAAAACATTATTTCAATACCTAATTTAAGAAATGTGTCTTGGACAGTTAAGTGTACTGCAATGGATTAAATCCAATAAAACAGTAATTTCTTAGTGCTCTTAAAGGGTCAGTTCACCCTAATTAGAAAAATAAAATAACAACAACAACAACAACAAAAGATTGTAAACTCAATTGTAGTTTCATATTCTGAGGTTTTAAGATATCATCCTATTCTGCTCAAACTCAACAGCAATGTGTCTTCCCGGTAACAATGTCACGGTTGACCTCAACTCACAGAACTCACAAGACTTTTCCACGGGGAACTATTTCTTTGGTAGAAAGTAGTTCCACCTAAACCTTCTACATGGCTAACTACAATGACTGAAGGGGGTTGGGGGGGGTCATTGTAATTTGGGTGAACTGACCCTTTAAGTCAACCCTGATAATTGCCTAGTATCAGTAATGAAGAGGAAACCAGGAAACTGTTTGTGGAGTCATATCCAGCAGTAAACTTTCTACTTCCAAGACCCTTAATGGGCAATGCTTCTGATCCACATCTGCTAATTGGTGCTCATGTGCTATTGGGCAATACTTCCTCATTGATCATCATCAGATGTTTCAACATAACTGATGACATTATTCAAAACATGTCAGTAGTTCATAGAGTTCACCGGCTCATTATATTATAGTGCCGTTGTTGAAAGCAGCTCCATTTTTCCAGTCTGAATAAAACCATTTAGGCTTAGAGAACATGAAATAATAATATAGCTGCCAACAGTACTGCTAAAGAACCATGAAGAATATCATGAGCTATACTTCCTACTTAATTTACAAGTGGAACAAATGAGATACAAATCCGGACCATTGCTAGTTTTATTTATGTTCTTACATTCTGTTCTTTTTATGCAGGCAGTCTTTTGTATCTTTTTTTACAGCTTACCTTTCCACATGTACCCTCAGTTCAGTGCATCTGCACTGTCGTTGCAACTCTTACAGATGAAAATCACTGTAATTTGTGTCATTAGGTGTCCTTTTCCACAACCATCCAGGCGCCTCTCTGAATTCCTGACTGTCAGAAATACCTGCAGTCTCAGCATGAGCCTATGAGTCACCCTCATCCTCTCAGGGGACAGAGAAAGGTACGGAAAAAGAAAACCTCCAGCTCCCCAGGAGGATCTAAAACTGCAAGAACATTTAGGTACTATCTTGGACAGTGCTTTAAAAAGTACAGTATATGGCAACAACTGTGTGTTGCCTTGCATCAGACACACTCTCCATCTCAGCATGAAACAATGAATCAAGGTGATCCTTGGTAGGAAAGTTCATAGTGGGAGACAGACAGACAGGGGAACCGAGCGAAACGGTGCGAGAAGCTTACTGGCAGTGATGGTGGTGCCAGATGGGAGAGGGAAGATCTGCCCAGGAGAGGAGCCAGTAAGCAGAGACAAGTGGTGCCAGCCCAACTGTGTCTAACAGGAGGTCCAGCTATTTAATCAAACCCAACACTGAAACCGCACTAGTGCCAGATGCAATTCAAATCCTTATATAACCCAAACGCCAATTAGTTTTATATAGATTTCACACCACACCCTCTGTCAAAGATGTTAGGATAGCTGCTCCTTATTATCATTTGGGACATGAGAGATGTGACAGATTTCAGCATTATAAGATACTGGGTGATAGGATCTAGAGAGAAGGCTGAGCTGAAGTGGCAGACAAAGAAATGTAAATTCACTCTTTCAAGGGGCTATATTTACACAGCAAGCATTTGTTACATTACATGGGAAGTTTCAACATTTGTCCTTCACTTAATCCAAAACTGGCTTGCAGCTGGCTGTGCCTGCTGCCCAGATTCAAACATCCTGTCATTTGGGTGATTGAGCTGCCAATACTCTTCCACCCACAAACACACCCGGTGAAGAAAACTAATGCTAACTAATAACAAGACTATTGCTCAAAATGTCAAGGTATCCCTTTGAGATGGCTGATGAAATCATCTTGTGCTGCTCTATAGGGGATGAAGGGACAATCCAGCAGAGGAGGGGACAGCGAGTTTCAGCAAGAAATAACTGAAAATACCTTGATTAAATTCAGAGATGTGAGATTTTCATCAGTGTGATACAGCTCAGTGGGGGTGTTGAGGTAATAGTAGGGGCCAGGAGTCTCTCCTGTTGACAGAAAGGACACACTGCTTGTCAGCAAAGTCATCTTTTCCGCACACAACATCTGTGCTGATTTTGTGCTGCACTGTAAGCAGGCCATTAATCTAAAGCAGGACCACTCCTTATCGTGCAGAGCGACAGGCACCCTCACACTGTGTACAGAGAATGAAAAATAGATATCAGGTTTTTTTTTTCCTTCACCACATTTGTCTCCGTGTCTGTCTCTTTGTGCACCTTATTCTTATCAACCACCTCCTCTTTCTGCTTCTATGAGGTCATTTGAATTTGACATGGTTTTTGGGTCCAGCTCTCTTAAGCAGTGCAACACAGAAATACCTCTTCCTGAAATAGCACCATGCCTCTTGACCCCTTTTTTTTGGAGTGCTGCAGTCTCGGCATTGGATCGATGCACAGTGGTGCTGATGCTGTGGCATTTCCACAAGGAGATGGATGTTGTGGGGTCTATAAGGCAACATAGTGACATTTACATAAGGAAGAATGGATGCTGTTGGGCCAGGGAGGAAAGAAAAGTGGGGGAGGAGGAGCAGCACAGCGGTTATCACCCCATCCTCACTGATGCTCCTTGACAGTCATTTTGCCCCTCCTGCTGTGGTACAGAGATGGTACATGAAATATTTTCTTTACACCATCTGCAGTTCCAGTCAGCAAAGGAACCAAGGTGCTGACATATGTCAGCATGCTGCATCCAGCACTGGGAGGAGGTTAATGAATAGATTTAAATAAAGATTTAAATTTTTTTCAGTTGATCAGAGCGGCAAGATGATTCAGACCTAAGCTCGCCTGCCGTCTTGTGCACAGTGGGTATTTATAAAAGAGGACAGGATGTGCAGAGGGAATCTGAGCACAGCAGAACTCAAAGCTGAGCCAGCCAATCTTGAAGTTATTCAATCAAAAATGAGTACATTTCATATTATGAGTACCACATTGAATGTGGGCCAAGGTGTGCTGCCCACAGAAAATGTTTTAAAGCTCAGTAAATGATTACTTAAAATGTACTGTTATATGTCAAGGCGACCTGCCGCAGCCTGCTTCAGATAGTGACTTCTTCCTGTCGAGGAAAAGTTTTGCTTTGAGAAAAAAAAAAGTACAAGCTTGCAATTTGTCTCACCAACTATTAGGAGTCACCATTATCATCACCTCAATGGTTAATATTACCCCAAATTAGATTTAAATGCATCAAATACATAGGCAGATTTTGATTGCACCACAAAGTGTCTCAAGGCAAATTAGAGGTTTCAAATAGAATGTGCTCCATCAGAGACTTTTCTCTTAAAAATTACTAAAATGGCAAAATAGCAATAGACTTGATAGGATTAATGGATTTGGTGCATTCCATGACCAAAGATTTTCCAGATTATGCCATGGAAACCACTGGCTTAGGTTTGTACGGCTGAAACATTAGTCTGATATATTGGAGCATCTGACCTACTGTGAAATCATCACTGCTTTTCATTGAAGATTATATTGGATAAAATGGATTGAAATGGAGCTTTGGGTGAGTTATTGACTGCTGGAGTTACTATCAAATATTGGTATTGAATTAATCTGTTTTGATGCTTACAGAGGAATCAGAGTGGGTTCAGAACGCTGAACAGACCAGTGAGATATATAAACTTGAGCATGTCTTATTACATGAGCAGAAAATTTAATTGTACTGTAAGAGATATTCTGTTTAAACTTGATTTATTAGCTCAGAAGTGGATCTGTGTCGACTCAGGACATAGGCATTTACTGTTTGCTGAGTTATTTTACACTTGGATCAAAGTAAGGATCTTGCACAGTAGAACTAGCACTTGATTTGTATCATATCCTTTACAAAAACAATCTGACTGGTGTGACTGTTCATGCAAAGGCTATTATTTAAACCATATTACAAAATAAATAAATAAATCAAGTCTCAGAGGTATTGCTGATTGCAAATGTAACAACATACTCCATCATTATCATTTTCTAATTCTAACAATTTTAACAGGCTCATAATGTGTTAATAATTCCTCGTGAGCGCTGCATCCTCCAAGAGAAGCTATATCCCAACAATAGAGCAGCCTGTGCAATCTACCATTCAATTCTAATTAGTTCACAGGCTTATAATGTACTTGTCTTTTCTGGCTGAGGTTTTAACACATCACTGAGTCCAGCTGGTTGTTTTTTATCATTGAATGGTCTCATCAGCTCAATATTCCACTAAGCTTTTAAAGCAGCGCAGCAGGGAGATTTTTTTCTTTCAAATTGAAAACCCTAATCTGTGCCAGAGAGAATATTCATATCTGCTACTCTGTTGATTCAGAAACTGCTTGCCCTGTCTCTGAACTGGCCAGTGAGCGTAGGAATGTAGAAGAGTGCTTCAGTTCAGGAAGGCGTCTGGCTATGACGCTGCACTTCTGTCTGACCAACTTTTACAACGTCGCTACATTTGTGGTGCCAGTGTTCACTGTCTCCAACTGTTTGAGGCCCATCTGGGCAGAGCTTTAAGAAATCTAAATAATTTGTTGACTTGCTCATTTGAATTTGTCCTCCTGTAAAACATTTTTGCTTGGTTAAATATGAACACACCAACAACAACTGCAAATACAGTAGATGATTACAGAGATTATGTTCGAGGTTCTGAGTATTTTCCTCACAGATTCCGACATAAAACATGTCAAAACAGTTATATCTACAGCTGGAACCCATGTAATATTTTTAAAATAGGGACTTAGGGTGTTCCTTTTGGCCTTTATGACTGGAGGTCAAACATGTTGTTACAGAAGTTGACATTTGAAATAAACAGATCTTATCCCACCCTTCATGCTCTGTAAATCACAGACCCAAAGTTACAATGTGCAGATCTCCAGTATCTGTGAACAAATAACCTCATTGTGCTCAATAACTGAACATCTGGGTCTGGAACCCTGTAAATGTCCCTGCTCTTAGAAAACACACATCACACCTTTACAACAGTGCTGAGACTGCAGTGAGGGGTCTATTGAAAAGCTGTTTCTCCTGTGCCATGTGACACATAACATCTGCAAGTCATCCGACACATTGCAGAATTATATATCTCTCTCTCTCTCTCTCCAGAGATGAGTTGTGCCCTGAAGACAAACTGCAGTGATGAATCTCCATAATTGTCTCCCTCCTTCACAGTTTGCTGTGAAAGTGGGGACTCTGTTGTCAAGGCAAGCAAAGAGTAGCCACATCTGTTAAACGGAACAGCAGTTTTCAAATTCACAGCAGGGAACCAGGGGTCCCCAGCAAACTCATGCCTGGTTACCTGATAGAGACTACGCTCTTGAGTTGAGAAAAACAATGCACTCCTCCTTTAAAATTAGATTGCAAACTACTCTCAGCAGATTTTGCAACAGGAGATATTTGAAAAGTTCTGGGTGTTTGGACACTTTTCTTCCCTGTGAAAACATGTCACCACTGGATTCCATTCTAAATCATATGAATTCAAGTTGATACTGCTGCCCTCATGCCTCTAGAGGCTCAGTGCCTGATACTCATGAGATGGGCTTTTGGTATGAAGTATCGCTTTATGTCACAGAAAGTCACTACCACTAGCCAAAGTAAGGACCTGAAATAAAGGTTATTAAAAAGGTATGCAGTGGAATTTTATTTCTCAAGTACAACTATTTGGCTTATGAGTGCATCCCACTTTTGTTTGTTTTGAGCACTTGCACAAGGACATGCATGAGGGTGATGCAATATACAGTCCAATGACAATGAAAAGACTGTAAAGTAAAAGTAAAATTGGCTTTGCAAATGTTTTGTGAGTAATGAAATGCATGACACCTTCGTTCAACCTCAAGGATTCACACAATGCATTCTGGTGCATAACACTGAATGTAAATACAACTTTTTCTTGTTTAACCTCCACAAGGCATCTTTCACAAAACACTGTGTGCATAAGCCTGGTGAAATACCAGCCTTCTCTCTGAAAAATTAACAGTAATGTGTGTTTTGCACAACACAGGATGTTCACCTTTTCATTATTTTAAAATGTTTCAGGAGACAAAACATAATCACACAGGATACATACCAGTCTCTGGTGTCAGAGGTCCTGTGCCTCATACACCCATCTCTTACCTTCTCTGTCTACTTGATACCATGAGATTGGGTATAAATAGCATGCCACTTTCAAGTGACACATTTGTGCATTTTAAGTTTTTTGTGAGTCATTTAATGCGGTTTTAATTAGGGTTAGGGGTTAGTCAGTAGAGAAGTGACGTGGCATGAAATGACACATGGCAATAACACGCAAAATGACTGAAAACACGGGTCTGTTACTCATACACCATTTGGTGATACCAGTCTGCCTCTGTGGTAGTTGAACATACCCGCTGGACTGGACAAACAAAACACTGCTGATGAACACAGTTCAGGCAGCAGTTTTTCTCAAAATTAATCCAGTGGTATACATATAAATGATTTGAGAAGACAGGTTGTTAAGAACCATAGGTAATGTCTGCAAGACCAGAGTGTACATGTGTTGACTTTGAACTTTTAGATTTGTTTCCACTTTTAAGCAAGAGATTAAAATCTGTTTTAAATCTGTCCTGTTAGAGACTTGTGTTCTGTTGCCTGTATAATAATCTCCAACAAATTACAACTAATGCACTTAATTTGCAACAGCAATTTATGATCATTGGCAATGTTCAGTTGGATTCAGTAGAATGTTCCTTCAGAGCAATGAAAAAGTTGTAGTGGAGGAGGCCAGGGTGGATGGCCAAGGATAATAAACCAGTTTCCTTTAAAAGCAATTTTGTGACTGATTTTCATCTCTTCTCACCATCAACACATTAGGTTACTAATGAAAATTTGTATGTCATTAAAATGCAAAGTCAATTCGTAAATTCAATTTCAATAATTCTATTCTAAACTGAATCAAATTAATTCATTTATGCGCAGATATTTCCTTTTGTAAATGAATGTTAAGTTAAAATGTGCCTAGCTGTGTGATTGAGTTCTGTGTACAGCATCATGCTCCATTTGAATCGACTTTAGCTGATTGTCTGGTTGCTCAAAATGCATTTTAGCAACATAAAATCCTTATCAAAATGGGCATCAAATCACTATCATATCAGAGGCAAGATAACCAATACTGTCCACAAGTATGCACACGGCCCCTATCATCAGGCAAAATAGCACATGCCAAAGTGCTGGCATGGTGATAATAACAGGTAGATTACATGACATTGAAATCATATAGAATCTCTGATATGGACTCCTGTAGGGGGCCCTCTGCATCACTCCAGAGCTGCTCTATCAGCAGCCATCAAGTCAGTGTGATGAGCTCCTGGCGCGTGAGGGTAATGTGTGCTGTTGCGCCAATGTCCTTTCATTCCTCATTTCACTTTAAAGCTCTCTACATGTTGGCTCAGCGTGATGAAGTTTGGATTTCATTCCTCCCTCTGCCCCACTCCAATCTGTCTCAGTCAGGGAGAACCACATGTCCTGCCTGTTAAATTTTTGGATAAAAGATCTCTATTGCATTTTAATTGATCCATTGTAGCTCATAATAATAAGCCTCTTTTCAAGTGTATTGTTGCATTAAACATGATGCATACGGAGACCCACATACTTGGATATGAGTTCAGTAGAACAGCATATCTGATGACACTTAAAAGAAAAAAAAATTGTAATATATATGAAACTATAAAAATGAACACTGTGATGACCGTACCAAATAGAGAGATATAAAATGTTGTGGTTGTTTATCTGGTTGCTCTTGGCATTCTTAAAGCCTCTCTCTGGTACTCTTACTCCTGTTCATTTTTGCTGTGGTTAAAGATGCATTGTGGGGAGTGATGATCTTGTTTTCCACTTGTGTAACTGCTGAAACAGCCTTCTCTGCAAATTCCAAAAGCTTGTCCCTGCAAAACACACACACACACACACACACACACACACACACTAACTGTGGACATGTAGCCTATTATTTGTCAGAAAAACTGAAATATGGAATGACATCCACAAATATACTAACATTAATATAGCTACAAGCATGCCTTCACACACAAGTAGGCTAGACACACACATGCATATACGATATTTTCTTTATCTGTGGCTTTTACCCGGAATTAGTCCCATGTTAACATTTGCTAAGGCTGCTTTGATAGATCTGATCACCAGTTAGCTATCAACCGCTGAGACGTTTGGCTAGTTAGCTTGCTAACAAGCCAATAAGCTCCCCATTTCAAGTGCCAACTCAGTGGTTTAAAGAGGAAAGTATGGCCAGACACAGAGACAAGTTCACTCAAACTGACTCTTTGCTGACTAGATATTTAGAGTAGATACTTGTTATCCAGATAGCTGGATAACAAGCCAAAAAACAGAAAAACACCTAATTTCAGGGTATACTGACCTCAGTTTTTAAGCAACAGTCCTTGGGGTCCTTAAGAAAAAAAAAAAAAAAAGAATGAAAAGAAAAATACTACAGTTCTGTGGCAACTGGCAAACTAAAACCAAAGATGAAGATCATATAACAAGATCAACCCCTCAGAACAATTTCTAAATGGACCTTATGGTGAAACTGTATTTCTTCTAGTCAGGAATACATTTGGAACCTCAGCAAGGAAAATAAGACAAAAATATCCACATGGCAGTACAGATAAATAAAAGTGTGTTTTTGTGATTTGAATGAACTAACCCTTTAATATTTAATTCTAACATTACAACAGCTTACATCACACAGTAATGTTTTCAGGCATTTCCTGTTCTTTAGCTGGGCAAATACATTGTACAGTCAACCAGTATATTTTGAGCAAGTTCCCTAAATGACCTCCATGTTTGCACCAGCTGGGAGATGCAACTGCCGGGCCTCCATGGGAATGTGCTATTTAGCCAACTTTGTTAGATAAGGTTTGCTAAGAAGGCAAACAGAAGCGCACACCTTCCCACATACATTTGGTTTCAGCCGGGAAATGTGATTGCCGGTGACAACTGTTGTGACGTAGCAGCCTGCTAGCAGGTGCTTTGGGCTCCTTGCCCACTCTCTGAACTGGCCACAGAGGAATATCTGTCAGGCCTGGTTACTGGCATTGCTATCTAGCCCCAGCACTCTCAGTGTATTTGGGAGCTCAGCAGAAGAAGAGTGTGTATGTGAGCATGTGTGTGAGAGATCTGAGTGTCAGGGAGTAGAAGCTACAGACAATGAAACAGAAAAACATGTAGTCACTAGGGGAAGACCACCTTCTCAGAGCTTCTGCTGTGCAGATGCATGTTGCAATTATAGACTTGAATTGGCTCCTATATCAAGAGAAAATGTATGCCTCACATGCTCCTCTATATCCCCATGACTTGAGTTTTTTTTTTTTTTTTTTTTTTTTATTTCTCACTGAGGAGGAGCATGTCTTTGGGATAACAATACTTAAGTGCTGTGTTGAGTTGAGTATGCACACAGGAATACTCTGGCACTGCAGATATGTGCACAGAGCACGTCAATACATTTATACAGTTCTGCCTGGATCAACAAACTAGCAAAAGCTTTGCTGCTGAATGTTCAAAAAAATGACAAAGATATAAGGTGTTCTAGGGAATTACTCTGTTGGTTTTGGGGTTTTCGTGATTTGTACAGTTTTTTTTTTTTTTTCAGCTTGTTGTGTTTATGATGCATAGAGATAATGTGTGTCACCCAGAATGTTACCTTAAAATATCTTGTGTAGGGGAGCCAAACAATTATGAGACTGGCAGTGCTTCCAATGTTATTTTGTAAACGACTTATTAATTTAATGTACAAGCCTGCAATTATCTATAGAGCAGGAATGAACAGCTGCCAATGCTTAGTTTTAGTTTCCCAGTGATTTACACCACACTCACTATTTTCTAACTCAATGAATAAAAGTTATATGCATGTTTTTTTAAACATACTAACTGCACAAACTCCATCCATTGATAAAGATGGTGAAATTGGGTTAAAAGCCCAGGAAAAACTAACAAGTGGACAGTGAGTCCACCCCCCCAAAAAAATATATACTTTTATGTCTGCAGTATAAAATATTTAATGATGCACATTTGAAAATGCTTGCTTCTTCTGAGATAATTGAGGTCTACTTCACTCATTTCTAATAATTATGTCCAGTTTGAAAGCAGGTGTTTTGATTGTTAGAAGTCTGGTGATAACACAAATATGGTGTTGAGGTATTGAATCCGTCAGTTTTCAGCTTCTGAGAGCAGTGAGTCTGGGATTTGCTCGATTCCATTTGCAGAATTTTCCATCACAGAACATTCAAATTATCTATTTAGCAGGTGTCTTTCAAAGTGTGGTGATTGTAAAATGCATTTTTGAATTATTTGTTATTACGGATATTAATGTCTCTTTTTCATTCACTTATGGATGACATTAGGAATGCGTTGTATGGATGTGAAATAAATATGGGTTAAATAGTGGATTGTTAGAAATTAGAGGTTGTAGAGTCTGGCAGGGTGAAATCAATGCATTTGAGAAACACACATGCCTAGTGTATATTCAAAGTTTTCTTTTTCTTTAAAAAAAAAAAACCCATTTAGCTTGGCTGCTCTACATTGTGCTGCATTATCCTTGTCAAGCAGCAATGATCTCTCCTGAATGGCAATCTGGCAGTGGGCTTTCCAATATGGAGTGATGAGTGATGTGTCATCTGTAAATTGTCCCACATTGGATCAGACTTATTGATTTCTGAGTGTTGGCGTTTGGATCTTTTGAGCTCTGCGCTTCTGCGGCAGAATGATTACTTTTTCATCATCTCATTGATATTTCATCATTATTGTACTTCTCCTTCCTTCCTTCCAAACTACTACAGCCAACTGCCCTTCTGGAAAGCAATTATGCTATAGATGTCTATCATTTCCCTCTTATGAAACTGTCCATATGCCAGGCCTCCTTTAGAAAACAGAGATGTTATATTCATACTGTAGATGGCAGCTCCACCATTTTCACTTGGAGCTGTTCCTGTGTGCTCTGTGACTTGTTTTTCAGCTTTTGTGCTTCACTCATTGGCCATGCAGTGTCACTTCCTGTTGGTGCTGCACCTTCCATGCCTGCTGATGTTCTTGCTGCCATATGATCCCATTTACACAAAATAATGATAATGTTTGTCACACCTTTCTTACTGAGGTAAATAGAAAGATGCATCAACATCATTTTTAAATGCAAATGGCAGGTTGGTAAGGCAAAAATCTGCATTTTAAAAGAATACCTACACTCATTACAGTTCTGCCTGTGGATTTATTGTGGCAGTTTAGTGCATGGCTGCAACAATGTGCAAAATTATAACAATTACAGAAAATACGATATGGAAAATTATTTTGAAAAAGGAATCAGGATATCATGGAGAAAAAGGGAAAAAAGAGACAAAGACAAGACAGAGCACAGTGTATAAAAAACAGCTTGTACTCTGTCTTCAGACTGAAGCTGGTAGTACATCGTCCCATCTGGAGGTGTGGTAGGAGGCGTGTTGACTTGACAAGAGTGTTTGATATGTTAGTGGGGGAGAGGGAGCCTGCTGAACTGCACTGCAGCATCATGTCACATCATGACATCAGATAAAATGAGAGAAAGCATCCAGTTAAAAAACCTTCAAAGTTAAACAAGGCAGGATCTGAATGTTAAATTCCACCTATTTTAAAAGTCTTCATTATTGCCATTAATAGCAATCCTTGTCTTCAGTGTGTAAATTACCAAATTTCATTTTAACTGGAGCAAATGATTGCTGCATCTAAGGAAAACTCCTACAGTAAATGCTACTGGTATTCTATAGCATGGTAGTGTTAAAACTGTGGCATCATAGTGGAGCAGCTGTGGCTCAGGAGGTAGAGCTGGTCATCCACTGTGGTTCGATACCCGGCCCCTACTGGCTACACGTCAAAGTCTCAAAACAATGAAACTCAAATTGTTCCCTCCTGCTGCCATCGGCTTGTGTGAGTTTGTGTGTGAGAATGGAAGGCATTTTGAAACGCTCTGTCTTGCTTTGATAGAAAAGTGCTATATAAGTGCACTTACCATTGTAGAGTGGGGGGTTCGGTGGCTGGGGGGTGTTAGAGAATGTGTAAGAGAACCAGTGCTAAATGAATGATGTATTTGGCAGCAAGACTGCTTTCAGGCTTGCAATGCAATCAAGATTTGGGTTGAAATTGTTCATTTAAACCACAAAACAAAATGTAAAGGGAATAGAAAAAAAAAAACAGATGATACTCTGTCAAGACTAAGTTGTTGTTGTTGTTGATGTTGTCTGTCTTGCTCTGGGTTTCACTGTCAACAGTGTCAATGTAGTGGGAGAGACTGGGGTCTTTTGTTTCTAAAAAGTCATTTAAAAAGAAAACATGCGGTTCTTGTTTTTGACATAATATTTAAATGAAACAATATTTAATGTTAATTTGCAGAGAGTGGGAGTAGTACATGTTTCCTGCTTTAGAAAGGGGCCATGGTAGCAAAAGGTTTGGAAAGAACTGCTTTAGTATAAATAAGCATTCTGTATTAACTTCTGACATTACAATATTTTTGGCTATTCAAGCCCACAAAATTACAATGTGTCCTCTTGCTGCCATGTGTGAAATTAACTTGTAGCACTCTAATCAAAATATATGAGCATCTGTGCAGTTGCAGACACTAATGTAGATGCATTCATACGGACACACTCACACAAAACATATACAAAAGTGCTGGGAAATGTACATACACCATGCATATAAAACACATTCCTCCAGCATGTGTTTTCAATAGCATGCAGAGAAAAAGCCTGACAAGGTAGTCCAGCTAATATGCTGATGTATGGCAAAGGCATTCCCCTCCAATGTATGTGTGTGCGTGTGTGTTTTTTCCCTACAAAAAACAAAAACCAACAACAACAAAAAAAAAACCCCTAACCTGTTCTCCCCCTTTGTCTGTCTACCTGTAACAACATAGGACTGCTGTCCAGTCTAACTGAAGTGAGTGGAGTGGTCTCTATGCCAAATGGACACATTAAAAGGAGACATTAATGGACTGAGGAGCAGCATAAATCTACCAGCTGAGCTTTCTACTCCACAATGCCTGTCTGAGAGGCTGATGTAGAAGGAGAGGACGAGGACACCCCAGGTGGGGAATATATTTCCAGCATCTAATTATACTGACTAAGTGCCAATGACATCACACATCCCACATGGAAAAAAGGGAAAATACTATTATTTCTTCATTTGTGTGAAGAGTGTTGCTTTGTGTGCGCTTTTTTTTATTTTTAAGTATTTGTCATGACATTTCTGCATTATTAAATTGTGGAGGCAGGCACCTTATATAAAGCTTGCTCTCATGTGCGAAATGGATTAAAACAAAACAACAAACAAAGAAAGAAAGAACTGTTTTTGTAGATAAAACTGCTTTGGGGTCATTTATAGCAAACATGCTGCAAATGGTGCTCCATATTTTCTCATATCACTTATAAAACATGCTAATAAGGATGAAATCTTTCCAAAGCTGCATCGCAAGCTATGGAGTGTGTAGTCACAATGTGAATGTTAGCAGATATTCTGGTTCAAAGATATGTGGTGTGATCATTCCACTCACTATTAAAGAAAGTCTTAATGCCTACTCATCAACCCAGAAAAATGCCCAACAGGTGTTCAATAGGCCCATTTGTGCAGCAGGAAAATGACTGTTGCAGAGATGCTTGACATCAAATATCCCTTCTTGTTGTGCAGAGCAGTAGACAGCAAAAAAAATTCTCATTTTATGCAAATTCAAGATGAGATCTATAATTCTGAAAGTGAATCATTCAAGATCTTACATGACCGATGACACACATTGAGAAGAAATTATGGAACTTCTTCAACCAAATGCAGGTAACACAAGCACTTTGACAAAATTAGTTCAGATTGGAGAGACTATGAAGGCAAAAATTCTGCAGCACTTCCACACAGAATTAATGACTGTTTTGATGCTCTCCATTGGCAGTTGTTACAGCACAGTGGAGTCCAATCATGTGCTGTGGACTGAGAGGATTTCCTTCCAAACAATTGTGACACCAGGTGATTTCACTGATTAGTTGCTCCCTTGTACCTTGAAGATGCAGTTAAGTTAATCAGTGAAAAACAACAACAGCTGACATGCTTTGCTGGAGCAAAAACCTTTAGAGGCTTGGCTATCCAAAGCACATTTTAAAACACAAAAAAGACAGATTGATGAACTACATTTTATTTGACAAGTTTGCAGGCTCTGCTCTATTTGTCTTTGGGAGACCGCTTAAAGCATTAAAAGACATACAAAACCACTTTCAAAATGACACCAGTCACATGAAGTCTATGCCATTTGTTTAGTCATCATGTAACTTAGAGGTGACTCAAAGAGGTCTGACCCATGTTTGTAAGTTGTATTAAAAATTCAAAACAGAATTCTTCTTCTACTGCTCTGCCTTCTCCCCCGCCTGGTTCACAGCCACTACCAATAACAGCTTTCATATCTAAAGGCCACTGCTATCACACATAATTATAATATAACAAGACCTTGACTAAAAGCTACCTCAAGTAAAATTCCAACCCCTTCTCATCTGGCCACACATTCTTCTGCAAAGAGCATTTTTGAAGTGGGCATAAAGGAGCAGTGAGTGCATGGTACAAACACATCTCAGTAGGCTGCTCAGCAGACTCTGATGTATTAGTGGACTTTGTTGTCAGAGGAGATCTAACAGGCCAACAGGGAGGATTGAGGATAAAGTTTTAAATATAAAATGACTGAGCCTCTAAAAGATGCAGAGCCAATGACAGCAACCCACCACACGTGGGAACAAGAATGAAAGACACACATCAGCTTTATAGCAGCATGCTGGCCTCAGAGTCATGAGCTGCCACAGCTGGTGCCACAGGTGCAATAACGAGCACAGTGATTAGTGACTGGCTTTCTGAATTGGTTTGTTTGAATTAGGGCGGAGTTGCCACCTTAAAGTCAGAGTAAAGCAAATTCAGAGATTTGTCTCTAAAAACAATATTTATGTTAAAAATAGTTCTTGAAAACATGTGAAAAGACTCTAAACTATGTATTACTGCATTGTGGAGTTAGACCGTTTCACAACTTTTCATTAATTTGGTTTACAGGATTTTATGGGCGGATCTGAAATGGTGGTTCAGTGACACACTGGAGCCACCATTCAGCATAACCCCGCCCGTCGTCCCACAAATGCATCTTTCCTCAATGCCATAGTTTGCAGAACAGCTCAGTTGTCACTTTATATACATTTTCAAAGGCATTAGGAGGAGGTGGATTCATTTTGTGAAGAGCCACACTGATGGAGAGTCGAGGAACAGCTGTCTCTGCAGTGACCGTTTCACTCCGGAGACAACCGGAATTCACCAATAATCTGCTGTCACAAACATGAACGTCTGTACAACTCCAAGGCTGCTGGTATCTATTTTTCAGGTTGTAGTGATAACAGGGTGCTAACAGGATGCTAACTGTCACTGTGCCACCGCATTAGAGTGGGTGTGGTTTCAGCACCCTCGGCAGACACGCCCCCATTGTGTCAGAGCAAAGAGAGCTCCTTATTTTTTCAAGATTTTGAAACCTTATTTTATGTATTTGCTGTTTTTTTTTTCTTTCAAATTTAGCTGAGTGGTTAATAGTACATTTTTCCATGGTGTGACTAACTCAGTGCATTAGTATTACTGCTTTACATGGACTTTAAGTTTAAATTACACTGAAGTAAATGTATCAATGAATAGAGTTAGAGTGGTAGACGACAGTAAATGTTTTTTGTGTTTCCTGCCTGAACTTAAGCCTCATAACACATCATCAGTCGATCATAATTCATTTGTAAATTCGAACATCTGGCCCATATTGATTATACAGAAAATATTTCTGCATTACAGTTGCACCAATCCTGGTATGCTGTGTCTCACACAAAGGTCAAACAAAAATCTATAGGATCAAGTTTATTGATTGAAAAGTCATAGCTGTCATCTTCTAATCAAAATTCAGCAGCACACAGATGTTGATGCCCAATTCTCATTCAGAATGTGGCACCTACTGACAGTATGTGTTAGTACTGTCCAAGTACATTCTCAATAATTGACCTGATGGGGCAATATATTGTATTCATGTCAACAACAACCAGGCAGCTCTTGAACAGTTACGTATGTAATAAAAAGTGTTTGTGTAATCTTGAAAACATGTGGTATTTAAAATATTAATTTTATTTAGTTTGGTTTTATCTACAATTTTGACTTTTTGAAAGAAACTATTTTTGCATAGCGTGCACATTACAAATTGAACCAACGTGAGCTGTGAATGGAACTTCCAATCTTAATGGGGCCTGCACACCCACACAGGTGTTTTCAGTAATTCTGACTGATTAGACCTCTGCTCCGGTCTGCTCAAGCTGTTGAAGATGAATTCACTCTAATAAAAGCAGTTATTTTTCCATTAAAATGTAGTGCAGGTTTCAGGTGAATTTAGGAAAAGTTGACAAAATAAAATTTTAGTCAGTACGTGTTTTCACACTGCTCCTAGACATATTCAAGAGAAAATAGCTACATTATAACTGACCACCAATGACTGCGATAATCTACCTCATGCCATTAATGTTTCACTAAGATTTCATTTGTGTGACTCAGATAAATTTGTCTTCTGATCCATTTGTACTTTATCCATTTTTATCAGCCAATATGAGGGTGACAAGCAACGTGGGTCTCTCCTAATTTGTTGCACCTGAGAGGAGGTTAAATCAGACAAGTTACCACAGGTGTGTAGGAGCAAAGTCAACATACATGACCATTCTCACATTTCTGCTTTTCAGAAAAAATGTAAATGTAGATGGTGCAAAAGTAACCATAAACTCATAGCTATTTCTTTCTTAAATCCAACCTTTGAAACAACAAAAATGCAAGAGAGAGAAGAAAACCCTAAAAGAAATCAATTTCTTTCTTTCTTTGCTTTAAGTCAAAATCCAGCAAGAATCAAATGGCTCTCAGTGCCTTTCCTTGGATATGACCCATAGGAGCATACCAGCAGTAGGTGTACTGGAAGTTTGTTGTCATGATAACAAAAATAAACAAAAAAAACTATTGACTATCAATTTGACGCAGGAGATGAATAGTGGTTTCCTGTGTGAACATCCTGTGTTTTATTGACCCATCTATCCATCCCAGCCTCCTCCTGATGCAGATTGTATCACTCTGTATACTACATCACCTGACTTCCTTCTTTAGTCCTACCATAACGACTATGGCTGCTAGAAGCCGTAACTATGGGTCACAATAGCTGGTTGCACAAAAGACCTACAGGCTTTTTACAGGACAATCTCTTGTTGATCTACACTGTTGGACCTTATCAAAGGCTGCTTGTGGCTGTATTTTATTTTTCAGGTTTCTGCCTCTGCTTCCTTGTACTTAACCTTTATTAAATTGTTATTGTTCTTGTAGAGTGTGTTGTGACCTTTTGATACATTGCTGTAATTCAAAAGATGTGTGGGTAACAAGAAAATGTGATGTGAATGTGTGTGAGCAGGAGATGGAAACACAACAAAGATCTTTAGCTTAATATAAAAGCTTTATTTAAAAACTTGGTGTTAGATGCTTGTGTTTTTTGTTTTAGGTTGCTGAGACATCTAAACAACACACTCTAGTCCTTCTCTCATTTATTTTCATGTCACATCCCACAAAAATTTAGCCACAGTCTGTCAATTTGGGAGCCATGAAGATTTAATTTTCTGATTGCGTATTGCACTGTTCAGATTTCTCCACTATCAGAGATATTAGTGGTGTAAGACAAATCTAGGATAATCAAAAGTCAGAATAAAGTTAGAAATAATATAAAATGGAACCTTAAATGAGAATGGAAGACCTTGTATATGGGCTTGTTGTGACAAAACTCCATCTGCACATGAATAATTTATGCTTTCCCATTTACTTTGTTAAAGGATAAAGCTTTTACAAAAGCAAAAAAAAAAAAAAAAAGGTGTAACATTAAAAAACAGTTTTAAAAACATATAATTTCATAGTGATTATCTGTTGTACATTACAGGATTCCCATGTGAACATCTCCAAGAAAAAAGAGAACTAGAAGCAAAACATTGCTGTTGCTTTCCAACGCTGGACAGCTCTGGGTGAGTAAGCGAATGAAGTTTAATGCTGAACTCACAACGTGTCTGCTAGACTGGTAAGTAAGCAGCTGTTAATGCTAATGTTAGCAATGTAGCCAGTCCTGGCCTTGTACAATTTGGTGCCCTCCTTACATCGCAGTAAATTCCACTGCCAGTTTGCATACACTCACACAAGAAACTGAATAGCTTTGTCTTTGACATTTTCTTTTATTTTAAGTAGAATAAATTATAAATAAATAAATAATTTTTTAAATACAATAGCCTACACAAAATATAGATTTAACTACTCACAAAATAAAAATGTAAACAAGTGACATTAAATAAATTATAAATACAATAAACAGGCACACAGCATAAAATAAGATATTAAAGAAACTGACACAACAAATTACAAGTATGATTTAAAAAAATGTAGACAAATGTAACGCCTGCTGAATAGATCTACTCTTTACAAATTTCAATGTTTCCTACTAGGTTTTAAGAAGATAGTATGGCTATGTACTTCAACAACCTTGAAAACTGGTTTACAGTACATGAGGAAAAAATTCTGAACCAAGCAATTATTTGTACTCCTCTATAGAGGAGGTTTGGGAATATCAGCTGTGTCATGATATAACAAAAATCAGCTTTCCCCCATGGACCTAATAGATATTCTTCACTGCTTGCTTAAAGTTTAATCATTAAGATTTTATCATCTGCTTCCATTTTGTGTCTGAAAGGAGTTCAGCAACTTTTTTTTTTTTTTTTTTTACGTCACCAAAAGAACATTGTTAGAAAGAAATTAGGCATTTTAAACATATGGGAGTTGAAGGAAGTCTGGGGGGAGTATACAACTAATATTCCTAACTCATGAGGAATTATCAGAGACACTTAATGCAACAATGACAGCTGACGGAGTTTGACAGAGTCGGAGAGACACGATGAGACTGACAGTAGTTGGTGAGCTGCAGTTTTGACTCAGTCCACAGAAGTGATTCAACACTTCCACTCAGTGATTTATTCTGTCTCAAATGATGCAGAAAATTACTTCATCAGAGCTCCCATGTTAAATGCTTGTTTGTTGAAAAGTGCTGCTGATTTGAATTGCAGTCATGATGTGAAGTTTGAGGTACCAGGTAAGTATCTGTTTATAATGAAGTCTGAATCATATTTTCATTTACAGGACAAACCAAATGTATTTTCCAAACAGATACTTTTTTTTTCATTATTCAAAGTGTCTTTGAGAGCCATACCAATTGTCTCTGCTCATGCTGACCCACATTCAGTTCATTCTCTGCTTATTTTCTGTGTTCAAAAATACTGATGGTGCTGTTGTGAATGTAAACCATACTCTTAAATGAGCAGACTCATGGAACAGGAACAGTAATTAAACTCAGGAAGTGGATATAGATCAAAAAGCAATAGAAAGAGGTATAGGAAAATATTCAGTATTAGTATTTCTAACTTGTTCCTTTAAAGGAGTACCTTTATATACTAATAAATAGTTTTTACAAATACATCTTGGAGAAAGGGTAGCTGCTGCTACCAAGACAATAATCTTTCCTAATAACCTTAGCCGAGTACTAAAAACGGAAAAGCTATTTATGATTTAGAAATACATTGACAGTCAAAGTTGTGCAGATTCATTTAGTATGAATATTTTGTGATTTTGCTGATACATTAATTAAAAATGTTAATAAAATCTGGGCATTAGAACTAAACCAAAACTTATACAGTACATAGATATAGTAAACAATACATATGATAAATGCATAAGGAGTAATGATATAGTAGTGCAATCATTTCTTAATGGTAACACTTAATTAGAGAAATACTATCCAAAAAAGGAGAGAAATTCTGTGTAAAATTAATACCAGTTGGAAGAGCAGTGTTTCATTGCCCGCAACCTCTTAAGCCTCTGACTACACTGTTGGGTGTGTTTGGGTGAGGAGCTCTGTTGTACCTGTAATGTCATGGGGTACTGACACACTCTGAAAAACACTTGTTAGTGCAGAAAAGTAAGATGTTTAACCACCAAATGATGGTGAATTCACATTTTTTGGCTGGTGTTAATTAGCTCTTTAAAGAAGAAAGACAAATGTCCCACATGAATCCATGTCTCACTGTCTCACTATTCTGCTGCCAGTTCTGCCACATAAACGTGTTTCACCAAAAAGAATTCGAACTCTTCTCAGGAAAGGAAAGAGCTACTTTTTTATTTTTAATTCTATTTTATTTTTTATTTTTTATTTAAATCTGGGTACATTTCATAATGTCTCTCTATGTCAAACAGTAGTCAGTTTGAGAGATTCCTCATCTGCTTCTTGTTATCCCATTTTATTTGTTGAATTTATTGCTTGACCCATTAATATACCCCAGATGCAACTTCTAGAAAGCCTTTTTTGCTTTATCTGACAAATTCATTTTTGCATTTTCTCTTCAATCACTCATTCCATTCCATAAGAAAATGAATATTATAAATGCATGCTTTGCACTACATGCAATTCATCTAGAGGACAGATGACTTTTTGAAGCATTTTATAAGGATGAAGATACTGTTTCTGGATAGAGTCAGCATGCCATCTTTCTCTTTGAGCTGTTTCCCGCATGTACCATACACCCATAAATGTTCTGACCATTTTCTGTGTCAGTGTCATAGTAGGAGCAGGAACCACAGATGGTTCTCCATAGAAGATGCTCCAGCAATTTGCCAGCATGAGCCTTTCCCAGCATGCAATGGGTGAGTCACCAGAGCCACAAAATTGAACCCAGGCTCCTTTCTCCTTCTCCCTCTGGTCTGTATGTAGTGAACTGATTGCCTGACCTAGAGGCAACCTCGGATCGTAACTCACCATTGTTATCTAAAGCTCTACTAGTCCTGTGAAACCCATCATTCAGATCCTTTTCAGCTGCCAGTCAATTCACCCCTTTCTTTTCTGAAAGATGAGACACATTTGAACAGCTGTATGTAGAGTCTTACAAGTCTCCTTTCACTCAACACTTACATAAACTCTCATTGCCACAGCCTCCTCTGTGAGAGATAACAAAAAGCTTCTGTATGTGTGGCATGCCCAGTTTATGTGTGGCCTGTGCGCATTGTTCTGTCTTGTGTTTGTTTATTCTGTTGCTGTAGACGATGTTTAGCTGCAAGGATGATAATTCATGTGTAAGGATGATTAATTTAATTAACAGGATTGTGAATGGTTTCTGACTTCCTGGTTGTAATTAAATAAAGCATATTACAGAGATCTAAAAACTAGGGAAACATGATTCCTATAATTATTTTTGAAAAACAGTTGGAACTGTATCAGCACAATAATATTTCTGTACTGGTATAGAGATAACTGTTTTATTTTTAAATATTTTAGACAGAATTTCTGAGACATCTCAGAAAATGCTGGATCCATGATATGCCTGTGGAATTTTTCTCAGTCATTCTAGATAGAATTAAAAATATTTCTGGCCAAAGGCAGCACTCATTGGAATTGCAAATCAGTTTTAGTTAGCCTCCCTGCTGGGTGCCAGCTATGTTGACACCACAGATGGCTTTAACTTTTTTGGTATTTTAATGGGCATGATATGAAAAATTAGGATGGCAGTTTTCCCATTTGAAAAAGTCCCTTGCAAACTCAGTTCTCTTAGTTCAAAGATGGCCGCTGATGTGAACCCCTGTTTTCAAACGCCAACACGATCAGCCTGCCAAGTGCTGCCTAAACAGATCTACAATAGAACAGTGCATAGCTGGATGGCCGGAGGCCTTATCCTTGTTGCAGGGGACAGGAACTGGTCACCTGCGCTGTTGAATCGGGTGCTTGTCCTATTGATGGGGACCCCAATCTGGAAGGCTGGACTCCCCGTTTGATGATCATTCTGGAGGCTGCTGTGTGTGCAGTTTAGTGTTGTAGTGGCCATGTAGAGTCTGCTGCTGACACACTTCTGTCTGGTCAAAGGAGGAAACAAAAAATGAACCCTCCAGTAAGCCACTCTAATCTGTCACTATCACTGCGTGAATCTGTGAATCTGTACTGGACTGCATTATTTTGAAATGTGTTTCTAATATTCTTCCCATCAACCGTAATATCTTTGTTTTGTAACAAAATTTAAAAACATGTATTTCTTTTACCTGAAACCATTTTCTCTCAAAACTGTATGTAACAACATTTCTTAACAGCATCAAGAAAAACTCCCTTCCAGTGTTAAACAGTAAAATAGGATCCATTTCAGTGTGGAACTTTATTGAATATTCCATTGTCAGACATCCTCATCAATCTAGACCTATAATCCATCACTGTCAAGTGAACAATGCATGCATTAATTTGGGGGAATATATTCCTTTTGCCTCACACCCGCAGGCAATAATTTTAACAACTGTCAGCAAGTTCTAAGATGCTGTAAGTAGAGCTCAGATCAATCCCCCCTGTAGAAAGGAAGCAATGCAGGGTGAGCACTGGTACGTAGCTGAAAAGCATGTATCATACCCATACTTGAAATAAATCAAAAGCACAGCACTGCCTCAAGTATACCTGGCTGCAGCCAGATACTCTTGGTTACTGCCTGGCTATGATGATCTTACTAAATTACAAAGTCAATTTTCTCCCAAATGCTACAACTTTGACCAAAAGCAATAGCAGTTATAATAAAACTGTTTTCAGTAGCCTTAAAGCTACATTATTCATTTTATGAGCCACTCTTAGGTAGAGGAAAGTTGATATACAGTAGCTAATGTGACACTGAGCAACATTAGCATTCATTTAGCATTGTACTTCTGCCCAACTGACAAATGTAACTCCAGTATTTACTTATTTAACTCTGTGTTGGTCTCTACTAACAGAGGGAAATAAGCTAAATGCTCCACTTTCTTTACTAGGAAGTCGTTAACTTCTCCTGTCATTTGGAGATGGTGTGTGTTTGCTAAAAACAGCTGCCTGTTGCTATAGAACCTGCTACATGAAATGAGTTAAATGAAACCTGACCAAACAGTAAATGTGCCATAAAACTAAAAGAATGCAGCAGTGTTAAAAAAATGTTTTTGAAACAACACAAAGATAAAGAAAACAATGTATGCAAAGGCTGTATAGATGTTAATGTCACAGTGACTGAGGATCCATCACTCATGAGTGTGAATATATGGTTTTCCCATGAATCTCTGTTGGGTGGCTATAACTTGTTCTTCATGGTTGCTGCAGTGTGCCTAAGGCGAATGGAAAATAATATGTGTGTGCATGTACCGTATGTGTTGCTGTGTGCATGTCAGCGCATTTGTCTGTGTTATGAAGCCAATATATGATGCATAAGGGCAAAGCTGCACTCGATATTTCAAACCGTGCTCAGTGTCTGGGTGTCACTTCACCCTCTGACTGCTTGAAAGAGGCAAATAATGGGGAGGAAAGCAGATCAGCTCCCTGTTTTGAAAAGGAATCACCTTTTTAATTTACCATAAGATGTCTCTCAGCACAAAGAGAGATTTCCTCCCGTCGTTTTTCTGCTTCATTTGCACTCCGTGCTGTTTTCTGTCAAGCTCATCAGTTTTTGCCCATGTCAAAAGCTCTTCCTTTCTAATGGATTTTCTGCTAACAGATTTTCTATTTACGATAAGAGGATGCTCTTAGTCTTTAAAAGCCCAATTGAATGTTGATGGGAGTGTCTGTATTCCAAACATGTTTAACAGAGTATTTTTGCACCACCTTTGCCCTCATTTTTTTTTTTAATGATTTGCTTTTCAGTAGAATGTGACAGAAAATATAGAGAAAAAAAAGACTAAAGGCTTTTATAAACTTCACCAAACAGAAAAATAAAAGGATTATGACTGGATGTCAAGATTCTGGTAACATACTGTAACTTAGTGTTGTAAACTTTCAGAGTTTTATACAGTGCCCAACATTGAATGATATGGACTTCATTTTCTGCTACAGCATCTCTGCAAGTGCAGTAGACTTAAAAGAGCAGCTATATGAGGTGTCACCTTGTGAATATGATTTTATATGTTGCTCAATGTTGTGTATCCTTCCCACAAAATGCTGGAAGGCTATATGGTTACCTCTTAGTGCTGTCACTGCAAAATGATTTGCCAAAGTATTTTGCATTATCTTGACACAGGGGCTATGCCAGGTTTTGTGGGTGCTGGAGTCTAAATGCCCCCATCCCTAACCCATTTATGGATTATAAATAGAATATAGCTTGACATAATTAGTGATGGAAGAACATATAACATAATGAGAAAGGAGTCACAAATAATAATAGCAAACCTCCAAATATCAATAATAAAACCAGACATTTTGGGATTCTTCTTTTGTTGTTGTTGTGTTTTTGGGCACCTGATGAATGTAAATTTACTTTCTTTTTAGCTCTGTTTTTTTAAATTAGTAAATGCTCCACTGATTTCCTGCTGCCAGTTGCTAATTTTGTTTTTCTAATTTTGTTTGTCATTGGTGCTCAGCAGGTGGTAGCATACAGTGGTCTGTGTGCACTTTTTCAATGAAAACAACTGCCTGCTGAAGCTGGAAATGACTCTGAAGAGAATGGTGACAGTAAGCCAAAAAAAGTCAAGCTGAGGCCCTGGTATGAGTATACTAATACTTCCCAAGGTGTCCTGATACAGAAAAATATCAGACTCTGCAGTCAAACTCAAACTCCACTTCATATGGTGGATTTTTTTCCCACCTCATCCATCATGTCTGTAGGACTTCAGGACACTTTATCACGTATCTTAACTGAAACTGGATACGTTTTCGAGCACCCCTGGTTCTGTAAGCAAGTCCCATTCATTTTCTGCATGGGCAATGATATGTGACACACAGTTGGAGCACTTCCATGGCTTGGAAGGGCATTAAACTCTCTGATTGGATCATCAATACAGTAGATGGGAAACTGCATGAGAAAAAGTCTGATTCCTTAGTAAAAAGTATATAAATAAAAAGGCATGAGCCTGTTTATAAAAAGGTGTATAGAGGAATATCCATCAGTGAGCTTCAAACTCAATCATATACACATTTAATGACAAATGGAAACTAAATAGAAAACTGTTGATTTTAATTGAATTTGGTAACTATTAGATCATATTGGTTCCTAACTAAAATGACAAAGAGTTTTGAATTAGCTGCTCCTCTGAAACACTTCACTTCTCCCTCATAACAGTGGTAACCTTGGCTTATTGTATTTTGTAGGATTTAGTGGTGTCCACTGTTCCAAACTGGTGGGAGAAAACATGAGTTCTAAAAGACTAATTTGCACTGAAGAAAACTGGGTGCCATAACATACAGCACGCCATTAGGACTGGTGATGATCCCTTTGATGATGATCTCTTTCATAACTAACTTTTCCCTGGTGATGTGTGGGATTTTTGTGTACACACATCATTTTGTCTCCACATCCAAAATGTACCACTAAAATGAATTTGAAGCAGCCCATTAATATGAGGGTGGACTGCTGCAGCCACTGTATTTGAGTCAAATATGAGAGCAATCAAAAAGAACTACCTCCTCATCAATAAACCACAGTGATCCCATCCATCTCTCCAGAGCTATGATGGATAGACATGGACCAGTCTAATTAAAGGATGAATTATGGAATGGATTCAATTCATCACTATTCTGTCATTGCTATTAAATTCACAGTCAGTCCCATGTTTCCGTATCTGGGTTGCGCTGCTTTCCTGCATCTATCAATCATGAATCAAGGAAAAATTAGTCCCAGTAGGGGATCGTATGTAGTTTTTCTGGGCCGTACTTCTGGTCCAACAATTCTCTGCTTTAGGTAGTTGTGTTGAAATAGGCTTGTGCTTGATGATCCTCAGTGTGCTAAACCTTCTTGACTGCATATGGCATTAGAACAAACACAGTGGGAAAGACTATTGAATGCTCTCACAGCCAGTGCTCCACACACACACACGTAAGAAAATGCACTTATGCATATGCACACTGGCACAAAGCCATAAACTGCCATGCCTTCATGCATACAAAAAAACCCCAACATACTTGCACATACAGGACCCTGGATGAGAAGTGGAGCCACTGCAAGGGTAGGAATATTATTGACTGGGTTTGTTAGGTTGCACACACACACAGCACATCACACAAAGCAGTGGCAAGAAGGTCAATTTAAAATGAGCGCCTTCTCCCTTCTGCATTATGAGGGATTTGTGGATGCTCAGATTGAGGTCAATCAACATTTTCTGTCCAAAAAAGAGAAAGTGAAAGAGGACAGAGAAGGAGACAGCTGGCAGCAATGATTGTGACACATCCAAGGCCAGAGGTATTGACAGGCTCTTCAGTGTCCCTCTCTTCATCAGAGGACATAGTGATAGAGATATGGGGGACATAATGAGAGCCTGTAAAAGGACTCAAACAAACTAGCCAATCAGATCACAGTCAGTGAATACAAAACAACCCACTAAGATTGCTGTCTGGTCATGTCCACCGAGGAATATCTCAACACTTTAAAAGAATTATGTGTACATGTGTATGTGCTTGTGTTTCTGTGAATATCTGTGTGTGCAACTGCATGCAAAGTGGGAAATCTATTATACAGCAGAACAAGGTCTCATTCTGCACATGAGCAAGGGAGAAAGAGAGAGAATGGCAGAGAAATGCCTTAGGCTGCACGCAGTTCTATTAGCGAGGTTGTTGAAGGAGTGGAACGCAGTAGAATGGACCACTGCAATCTTTTTTCTCACAAAATTATGCAGAGTCCAAAATGGCTTGAATGTCAGCGTTGTGCAAGATACTAACAACATGACTTTGAAAACAGCTCCGCAGCACCTTGAAAACCTTGGGAACTCCTTTAACTAACAAAACATGAATTTATGAATTACAATTTTCAATATCCATTTTCAGATTAAATAGATTTTGTATGTTTCTGAGGAAATATGCAACTTTTTTCAAAATCTCATAATGATCTGAATGTAATGGAATTTTTAGCCTTGTGGCTTTTACTGCAGTAACACTGATGAAATGTAATAAGTGAACTATGACCTGGAGTCAGTGAGCACCATTAAGCAAACAAACCACAAATAGAAACACAAATCAATTATGCTCCCAGAAGGACATTAATTATTAGCAATGTTTTCCTATAAAAGTTTTATCTTGATCTAACTTGCATTAAGAACAACATGGTGCATCCACAATTTACCTCATAGAGATTTATCAGAGACTAAAAGAGAGGATAATATCTATCCCAGCAAATGAGAGCAAGACAGTTACCTTGGTCGGCTGAGTTTGAACTGTGTTGACTGCAGCAAACACTGCAGTTTCTGCTAAAACTGTTGACATGAGCTTAAAGATGTAACTCAATGGTTCCCAAACTGGGGTTACATCATAAGTGACTTGATGTTATTCAGTTAAAGGATAAACAGTAAAATCACGTAGCAGCTGAATGAGTACACACATGGAGTAAAGAAAAATAACATCTTAGAAGTTTAGATAAAGCAAATATATATATATATAAATATTTAAAAAGGTGATTATTACATGGTGGCACAAGAATCAGAGGCTTGATTTATTCATGGTGGATTGGGCTAACTAATAAAAAAGGACAAAAATAAAGCAAGTGATGTGTGACTGATGCTGCCAACAACTATTTTTTATTCCCACTTTTTTGAAAAAATAATAATATGAGGTTATTTGTTGTTAACCCTGAATGCATAATGGTGAACTATGTCAGGGATCAATGCAAAAATACATGCAGGATGATGGAAATGACAGCAATGAGATGGAAATCTTTTAAAATAAATAAAAAAGGATACATTACCATGTATGTGCGTGCAAATTCACACATGCACAAAGGCATGCAAATACCTAGTCACCTTCATGAATAAACCCCTGCATAAACCAGAACTTTTTTGTGTAGTTCAGCAGTTCATCCATATACTGTGTTATCAGTAAAATTCTCACGGGACCCATCCACAGGCTTTATGCTGTGATATTTAGCCTTTAAGGATGCACGGTGCTGCGGATAAAGTGCTGGATCATTTGAGTGTAACAGAAAAGACAATGGTATTTGCAATGGATTTGCTGAGGTCAGTCAGAGGTCACACCACATGTGGGTCTGTTCTGCTCACCAGTGATTCTAACCTTTGCTGTGCTCCATTAGCAGCAGAGACTGTCTCTTGGGGTGGAACAGGGTGAAAGAAAATGAACAGCTGGACTGATTTCCTGTCTCTTTGCTGTTTGATGCTTGGGGGCAAATTTGCTCATTTTCATACACAAAGTGAGCTGGATGGTTTTGTTGGCATTCCACATTGCACTTGAATGTTTTTTTTCCTAATGCATGCACATGGTCATGACTGCACATGGGTGGTTTTTTGTTGATACGTCAGGCGAGCTTGTGACTGGAAGGTCGCCAGTTGAAATCTCTGGACTGCCTGGGAAAATGTGGGAAGGGAATGCAAATGAGTGATTCTGTCCCCTTTCTCAGCAGCACTGAGGTGCCCTTGAGCAAGACACTGAAACCCTGACCGCTTCAGTAGAACTGCATTAATATTGTTGTACAGGTTAGCTCCCAGTAGCCAACAGCGGACAGTTTAATCAAACCGGGCATCAGTTACAAAAATAAAAAAATCATGGTTTGAGATTTTGAGGTCAGTTTTTACAATTTTACAGAACCATGTAATTTTTATAGCTAATACCAATTGTACTCTTTCATCATTTAGATGCAGTGAAAGTAGTTCTGAAGGGAAAACTGAATTTAATCTTCAAAACAATGGGAAACAATGGGGGAAAATTTGTGATAACTTTTCAAAGGTGAGATTTTCACCTTCAGAAAGATTTGTCCACTTATTTCTAAAGTTATGAGCAGTGAGTCAATCATAAAAATTATGAGAATTACCCTTTTATTGAAAGCTTTAGTGAGTTCATATTCTTGCTTGGAGGATCAGCTGCAAAGCTACACCTCAGTCCAAACTGAGCTCCCCTCAGTAGCTTGCAGAGCTCTTTAATCTTCCTCTCCCCATCTCTTCCCCCCCTACAGTACCATGACTTATCTCTTCATTGTTGGATGAAGTGAATAGAAAGAACTGAGGGTGAAAAGGGTATGGTTCTCTTGTGATGGCACACTTATTGACAAGGCCACACAAAAAGAAGTAGAGATTTAGGAGGTGGTCGGCAAGGAGATGCTCAGAGCTAATGAAGTGTATCCTTCGCTATTTATCAGCTGTCTTGTGACAACTATCAGTCGACAAAATCGATACAGATGTGGTCAAAGATTCAGCAGTGCTTGAATGGGAGTGCTCACCTCAATCTATTTGTGCCATTAACTCTTCTCTTTGTGCCTGCCTGATTGTAATAAACTAATTCCATATCAGCAGAAGCTCTCCTATCCTTTCTGGCTGTGGCTTCCTCCTATATTTAACCAGTGTGATCCAGTATAATGCAGCTGCAGTTGGCAAAGCTTTATTTTAGCTGTCTGGCACTCATCAAGCCTCGTGTTTGAGAATTTCTAAGATTGAGTGTGTGGCTTAATGCTGATTTTCCATGCATAATATGAGAGCCATAGGTTTTTTCCATCATGAGGATTACGTCAAAGATGACATAACTATAAAGAGCTGGAAATCTGATTAATATATAGCATGTAGGAAAATGATGGTGTGGAAATCGGTGTGTGGCTGTATTTGCCTTCAAACAATTATTTCAAAGTACTATTAAAACATTAACAAAGTTCATTTTGGTGCCTACATTCAACTTACTGCTGCATAATTTTTTACCATGATGAAGATAGATGCATCAAACCATTCACCAATATTAGATGATTTAGCAAACCCCCAGATTACATTCAATGACAACATTTTTAATATGCTAATTGAGTAACTAAAGAAGGCAGCTATAAATACATGTATATAAGCAGATTGTCAACACAGTTAAACATCAGAAATACAGTGTCAACATGTCAATATTTGGTCTGAGATGGTGGATTGCTCCCTTGAGGTTGGCACTGAGTTTTTGCCCCAAGTGAAGAAGTTTAGAAGTAGTTTAGAAGTATCTCAGGTGAGGGTAAAATGGATCTCAAGATTGATTGGCAGATTGGTGCAGTGTCAGCAGTAATGTCAACATAGTACGAGACTATTGTGGTAGGAGAGGTAGCAGAGCCGGAAGGCAAATTGTTTAATTTACCAGTCAATCTATGCTCTAACCTTCAACCATGGTCATGAGCTTTGGGATGTGACCAGAAGAATGACAGTGCAAATACAAGCAGCCGAAATTAGTTTCCCCTGCAACTATGCTGGGCTCAGCCTTAGAGATAGGGTAAAGGGTTCAGGCATCCAGAGAGAGCTGAAAGCAGAGCTGCTGTTCTTTAACATCAAAAGGAGCGAGTTGAGGTTGGTTGGGCATCTGACCAGGATGCCTCCTGGATACCTTTCACTTGAGCTTTTCTGGACATGTCCAACTAGTTTGAGACCCCAGGGTAGAGCCAGAACATGCTGGAGAAACTATCTGGCCTGGGAATGCCTTACGATCTCCCAGGAGGAGCTGGTAAACATTGCTGCAGAGAGTCTGGACCATCATGGTTAACTTGCTGCACACTACAACTCCACCACAGATAAGCAGCTGAAAGTGAATGGATGGTCTGAGATGGGATGTTTGTCTGTCTCTTACATTTTATTTGAATTTTACAGAGCCTTACTAGCCATGCTAAACAGCACAGCACTTCTAGCTTGGCAGGAGGCTGATATCGAATGATTCTGGGAGATATATCATTTAAATGTAATGATCAGTGTCTGTGTATCTTAAATTGTTTCTTTCAACAATATCTGTGTGACTGTTCTCCTGTAAAAAACAAGATTACTATGAAGCATAGTAATATTTTATTGTAAGGCAACCTCTAGCAGCTGTCCTTTAACCTTAAGGAAGGGCTTATTTTAACCCAAATCATGATCTTCATAATTTTTGTGCTTAAACCTAACCAAACCATATCCGTTCCACAACTTTAGCTGCAATATAACCTTGTTACCCGTTACCACGTTGACAAAGATCTGGTATGCCTGTTCCTGGTACGCTTGGATATGGGTCCAAGGGTAGAGAGAAACAACCAATATGGGTGTTTAGGTTGGAGGACTTCTTGATATTTGCACATGACATGTACGGTATGTGATTATTAGGTAACTGAAACACACATTAATTGTAGGTTTGTGCAATCCACCAATCCAAACCCCACTCCCTTACTTTCTGCTTCCCTATATGAAGCCAGTGATTGTATATTGGCAGTGAATGTTGCTGTTGGCTGTAAGTCGTGAGCTGTGAAATCCTACATTATTAATATAAGTTATTCAAGTATACTAAATGATAGTGGTCTGAACACTGCTACTGAATGATAGCATTTGATTAAAATCATGCACTGCAAAATTGTCCATTTAGGAATACAACTCGAAAGGAAGCTGGGCTATTGTTGCAAATTTGCTGTGGAATTTTGGGCAGAGGGATTTACAGTTTGCAGACGAAGAGCGAATATTTGAGTGGGTAGAAACTGTTGCACAAGATCAACAGTGTTTGTAAAGAAAACAACAATGGATATTGATAAGATAGTTTAGGGATCGATGCTCTCCATAGCACAGTCTGTCTGAACGTCCTTACTACTGGACTGCAAATTAAACTTGAAATGTTGTAATAACTGAGCATCTCTAAAAGCCAATACTATATTAAGTACATTCCATTCATTAAATGCATATTATGGACATGTTGCACTGCAGTCTCAGTATTATACTGTACCTATTGGTTTTGTCTGTGTTTAGCTGTCTTGCACTGACATTTTTTTCAGGTCCTGTGTTTACATGAGCAGGTATTTTTACTTAATTCTCACGATGCAATCTACCTCCTTTTTGTCTTGGGGAGCAAAACACTAATAAACAGCTAATCCCACTTGAATCCACTAAAATCTGTGGGGGCACTGAGGAAGAGTCCTCCCTAAATCTTTGAATTTGAAAGCCACATCATCTCATAAATACTTTAAAAAGCAAGAAATCACCAAGGTATTAGACATTACAGTGGGTGGGAATTTACTTTTGGAGAGACTCAGCTGGGTCGTTGATGGCATTAACTGCAATATTTCAAAGAAAAAAATACATCAAAGTGCTTTGCTGGCTCTTCAGTTCAAATGACTACTGAACCATGTTTGATGCAGCTCTTAAATTTTACTGAACTATCTATCAAAACCATCACCCTCTTCCTCTTGAACTGCATATAGCCAGAGGAAATGAAGCCATTAGAGGGTTCCATCACAAGAACAAATGTCATCACTGGTTTCATCTCCTGTTGCAAGAGAGATGCATTCCTTAACATCACAATGCAGAGCTTTTATTTGATAACAGGGAGGAAGAAAACAATAAAACTTGAATAAATTAGATATGGGCTGAGGCAATCGATAAGCATTTGAGACTGGCCTGACACTGCAATAATTATATTTTTTGTTTTGTGTTTTCCTTCCCCTTTCTCACTTAACACACCCAGGAGAGTTGCACTTAAAGCTGTGGAGAAATCATTTCCATCATCTTTTAAAATTAATACAAATTCAAGCTGCAACTAAGCTGCCTGTTTATAATAAATATATTGAAAAATCCACCACACTGAAAGAATATAGCATGATGATATTTGATCGAAGAGAGAGTTTTTCCTCTTTTTTTCCCCCACCCAACTTAAAAGAGTGGTGAATGGATTCTCAGCTCCTCTGTCTTCTGGCAGTGTTATCATATCCTCCTGAAATAAGGCCATCTCACCAGCTCACACAGAGTGAATTGTGGATTGTATATAATTACTGATTCCTACTGAAATATTTCATACTGAGCAAGATAAATTAAATGATAAGAATCTCAGTCTTCTTAGTGCTTATTTCCTCCTTCAGTGTGTGTAAGACGAAAGCACTGACATTACATTTCTTATTTTTTATTTCATTTTGGGGGCATGAGAGCACACAGCATTTACAGGCTGGAAAAGCAATTATCATGAGTTCTAAAGACGTTTGCAGACAACAGGCTCTGAAGAAGTTTGGCAAAGTTATTTTTATCATTGTGATGTTTTTAACCTGAAATTTGGTTCAGAAATCCAACCTATTACTAGGAGATCTACCTGTAAACTAGATGTGTCTGAACACATAGCAAATGCTCATTTCATCATTTACTCCTGCAACTCCACATCAAAATGATGAATAAACTGCTACTGTAATTGTTCCTGTACTAAAGATGTATCACAAATAGTGAATTCTGAATCAGAACTTGCTTATGACTTTCTAATTCCAAGCACAACCCGAGGCCAGCCTGTCATTGTTAGACAAAGTAATGGCATAATTGCTTTGATATTTGAAATATCAAAGCTGTGGGTCTGTCCTATAGGGGTGATGACTCATGAAAAATACAGTGGTGCTGTTTTTGTCTGTTGTTTTTGGCTGCATATCTGGCTCCTCAAGTGATTTTTCTGTTCTATGCCTTTGTGAAATTACTTCACTTTTCATGATTGAGGGAGAGGGAGCTGTCTGTCTGAGTGAAGCGTTGTGTCATGAATCAAAAATGTGATGAACCTGAAGTTTTGCTGAAAGTAACTGAATTCATTAATTGTCAAGCAAAAATTTCCAAACTGTACCCTCTAACTCATTTATATTGACAGGTAGATGGATGTATTACTAGATAGGCAGACAGACAAGAAGACACATTTCTGCAGTGACATTCCCTGATAACAGCAACATATTCTCAGGGTTACATTGCTATGGAAACATTGATTCCAGTCAGGTAAGCTAAATGTCGGTTGTCTTGTATAACTTACTTAGCTAGGAATATTGACATCCTATGCCTCGCAGGCTTTTAACAATTGTCTTGAGGCCTGTTTGAGACATTTGAATAAACCTTTTGAATTGACAGAAACGACAGCTGTTTTCTCAAAGCAATAATGAGGAAGCAAATTATAACGCTTTATTGATATTTGTGTTGCAAATGGTAAGTACTGCAGCAATTTTGTATAATACTTGGTCATTATTACTGTTTAGAATTGCACTTGGTGAGATTTAGCTATGTTAACGGCATTGCTTTAGAGAAGGTGATGTTGGTCAGTCTGTCTGTTGATCGCTTGACCTCTTTGGCACAACTAAAATATGTAGTACTGAATGGGTTGCCATGAAATTTGGAACAGGTACCAATGGTGTCAAGAGGATGAATCCTACTGACCTTGATGATCTCGTGAAATTTTCCTAAAGAACCACCATAGGGTTGTAATTTTTTGCTTTCTGTTAAATTTCTTTATTACTTAACTATCCTCTGACTTTAGATGTAGCACCATCACCAGGTAATTTCCTTAATGTGTCCAATTCTTTGGTTTACAAAATACCTGCAAACATAATAACAGACTCAGCTGTCTTTGTCTTTATTGGGAAATATTAAGCCTTTAGGTCAAAATACAACTAGTATAGCTGTAGACTCTACATGATGATATGACAGCATCCTAAACATGACTCATATTAGTCTTTCATATGCACTAGTATCCAGTATATGATCATATTTTAGTAGTATCAACATGTAAAATCATATTCTCTTTTGCAAATTCTGGAATAAGACCATCTCCCAGTTTTGACAAACCCAGTTACAGTAGCTGGAGTATACAGAGAGAAACTGGGACACTATGGCATGTAAATACCTAATTATGGTTTGCATTGCATTGCATTGCTTGCATTGTCTTGTTTATAGGTACACCTAAGTACAAGTAATTTAACAAAAAGTTGTAATCATGTCCTACAAGCTGAAATAAAAGTGAAAGTCTGACAACAGCAATGTGGATGATAAATTGTTGTCTTGTCTGATGGCTGTTTCCACAGGTTGGGGAAACAGTTAACCAATCAGAGCCTTGTGGGCAGGATTAAGAATGCACAAAATAGCAACAGATAAATGGTCATAATGTGACAAGTGTAGATGAGATTGACACAGATGTACAAATTGCTGTGGGCTGATTTACAGAAATAGCAACGCTGACATATTTCTTCGATCAATGCTGCTAACAACAGGTACCGCGGACTGCATGTTACAAAATACCCCACTCTCCAAACAGGAAACTAACGTGCATATCAAGCTGAATAGAGTGCAAAGAAAATTTACTCATTTTACTTTAGCCAAATATAGCACAGTGGTAAGTACAGCAGTATCCAGGCAACCAAAAATGGGCTAATCCTTACCTGCTCAGGTAACTGAGCAAGTACAGAAATTACAGATGTGCAGTAAAAGACAAACTTGAACTGAGCCAGATGATCAGAATCAGTGAATGTTAAGAGTATGCAGGGAGCTTAATAACCAGGTTTCTTTATTGGTGTACATGTAAATTTACTTGGCTCTGAGTCACCCATTGAAGCCATCAGTAAACTTGTGGGAGTGGCGACATTTGTGGCAGCGTGTTTACCCTGCACCAGTGGCACACTACTCTGTCTAGCACTAGCAGAAGTGATTAAAGGGCAGCTGTCAGGAGATGTGATTTTATCTCCGCCAAACAGGTGTAGAGCAGAGCTGACAGCAGCAACACTTACACCTCACATGGGATGGGCTCGACCAAGACAAATGGAATTATGTCTTTCTCCCATTTTGTCAAGCGCCTTATCTGTCTGAATCGATGCTGCTTTCTCCTGCCCGGGGGGAGCAGGAGGAAATGTGAGTGCCGCAGTTGCAGGTATACAGTAATTGGACTCTTCCCATTCTCCCTTTTAAGTCTGGAATAAAGTGAAACTTCTTCGTGACTGGAAGAGAATATAGCAAAGAGGGAGCCGCAGAGATAACAGTGAGGCAGCTGAATCTTAAGCTCTACATCAACAGTGTTACTGTGTGCGCTTTTCACTCCGTCAATGACAAAATGTCACTTTAAATCTGTCTGTGTTGATACAGTTGAGTTGTCTGTGTGCACTTGGAAACTTGTAATATAATCACATAACCATACAACTATGTGAGAGAAGTGGTCAGGATGTCCAAGAGAGTTTAAACAGAATTAAACACACAGATTACGATACAAAGGAGACTCAAATGATGCATGGAGGAAAGGAGGGAAACAAGGAGTTACAGCACAAATGTGTGAGGAATATAAAATTAATTACATATACTGTATTAATGGTTGAGAAAACTTTGACTTAGTAGTATAACATTAAACACTGGCCTAACTTCCTTTATCAGAGTGGTACAGGTTGTTTCTGGTTTCTTTTGTGCAATTATTCAGCTTGTCATCTGAATTTACTGAGATAACATGGAAAATATTTACACCACTTTTGGAGCTGTATTTTTTAGCATATTTTTCAGCACATTATTTAATCTTACCAATAAATGAACAAGATTCAATTTGATGCAAAAAATGGAAAGTCAATAAATTTTTTCTAAAAGGTATATTTAAATTTACTTTATACTTCTTCAACTTAAGCATGAAAGCTCATTCTCAACCATTCAAAGAGAAGAAACATCTTAAGGCTCTCCAAGCTTTTATCAGGGCTTTTATGATGGTTAAAGCATCTCCATCACATCCACTTTTATCAACATAGTAAAGAAACTTTTATATTAGATGTATCTGCAAAACGTTCATTATGAATATACCTTAATTTGGTTCCCCATACATTTTCTTCTCCAGGCAGCTCACTGTGTTCATAAGGCCATAAACATGTTTTGAGGAGTCACAGCGACCTTTGACCGTTAAATTCAAATCAGGTCATGCTTGAGTCCAAGTAAATGTTTGTGCCAGATGTAATGAAATTTCCTCTGGGCGCTCCTGAAATATCATGTTCACAAGAACAGTGACCTCGACCTTTGACTTTTGAATGCCAAAATCTATTCAGTTCATCTTCAAGTCCAAGTGAATGTTTGTGCAAAATTTTAAGAAATTCCCCCAAGGCGATCTTGAGATATTACATTCAAGATGCCAAAAACATGTTTTGTGAGGTGATGGTGACACTGACCTTTGACCTTTAACCACCAAAATGTAACAAGTTCCTCCTTGAGTCCAGGTGAACATTTGTACCAAATTTGAAGAAATTCCCTCAAGGTCTTGCTGAGATATTGCATTCATAAGATGATAGATGGACAACCTGAAAACATAATGACTCCAGCTACAGCTGTCACTGGCAGAGGCATGAAAATCCATTTTGAGTTGAAGCAGAAAACGGGAAGTGTTGACCATCTTTCCAAAACCATAACTTGGCCTTTTGTAGCGTAAATCTTACAACATGTAGGGTGCAGAATGTACCTCAATCTTGCCACCCAAGACTCCACCCCAACCTACCTCTGACTTCTGTGCATTATGAAGATGTCATACTGGTAATACAAAAGAAGACTGTGTAGGAGATGAGGATAGAATTATTCATCATTTCTTTAGTTTGTAGTTTTTGGCAACAAGAAATGAAAACTACTGACCTTTAAAAAAAAATGTCTCCATTCAGCCCTGTCAAGTTTAAGTACCCAATTTAGCAATCCAAATGACTTTTTAAGCAAAGAAGTGGTATGTATTTACAATTCAATATAATTACACAATCCTACAGCAAATATTAATCGCAGATGCTGGGTGTACCTTTTTGAATGTCAAATGCAAAACAGAAATGTGCAGAACTTTCTATTTCAATGATGTTTGCAGAAGCACTTTTATTTACTGTATAATCATTGCGTTATCAGGCTCCAACCATGAACTCCTTTGCCATTTGGTTTGCCCTTTACATTTGCCAGAACTTCTTGCCTTTTTAAATGCAGAGTCAAGATGAGCAACCCCAGTGTGTGTGTGTATAGCACAGCACACAAACAGGCACAAACACATATTCTCACCTCATTCATTCACATTAGCTGCTTTTGACCCTGCTTATGCAGAAAGCCTCCATTTCCAGGTGTAAATTTTTTTCATTACAAGGGGAATTGAAAACGAGATGGGGACTACTTTTTCCCCTTTCTCCCAGTGATGAGTTCATGCATTTGAAGAGGAGCTTTGTCACCCGGGAATTAGCACTCCATGCATGCACCCTCTGCTCTCCCAGACGGCCTTTACATCATCTGACGCTGAGAGAGAGAGAGCAGGCTTCATGCTCAGAGAAGAAAAGATTTTAAAAAAAGAAAAGAAAAAGGAATCCTGTCACTGACATGCGTGCATGTGCAATGAGGAATAAAACTAATACTCTGTGTATTGATAAATCCTTGCTCGACCAGTGCAAATACATACTTAATGAGCAGTTTGTCAACACACTTTTCTTTGATTTATTGTATTTCAATAAGACTGGTTGTATTTAACCGCAGAGTTATCTTGGGAGGACTGAGAGTGCCTGGAAGACAGCACCTCGACTGAATTTAACACCCTGCAGGCTGCACTGTTCCTCCCACACATGTCAGCCGTGGCAGACAGCCTGTATTGAAATGAATGAAATAAATAAATATTATATAGAAGATGAAACTTCAGATGTGTGCGTTTGTGAAAGCATGTGTGTGAATGCATGTAACCTATGTATTTTATGTGCATGGCTTTTGAAAGAGAATCTATTCATGTCATATTTCTGCTTATGGGGCAGTGTATTTAAGCTGTGTGGGTCAATATGTGTGTATGTCCATAGCAGATACAGTTGGTGTCAAAGCCAGCTGCTTGCTTATGATGGCACTGCTCATTAGTTGGCTGTTACGGCTATTCTGGACTCCTTGGAACTCTGAAGGGGCAAATACTTCAGAGGATTGCACAGTTGGCAAGGTACCTGTAAGACACCTGCCGTGGTTGGTATGTGTATGTATGTGTGTGTGCATGTATGTGGTGACAGTGCCAGAACAAAAATGAGAGAGGACTTTATGTGGCAGCAAATCAAAGTATTGCCACAAAGAAATCCCTCATTTTGTGTTGTGAGTAAAAATCTATGATTAAGCCTTTTGCATCAGGCAATGTTTTTTTTTCTGTTTTGTTTTTCAGGAGGATATATAAAGCTGTTGAAAAGGTTGTGAATCATCAAACAGCTGAATAATAATACTCTATTGTCATTGTAACAATCAGATTTCCTTTTCACTTTGACAGAGTAATTAGCAACCATGATCCGACATGAATGTACAGATTATGAAGGCTCTGAACTCATAATTCTCAAAGTTCCTTATTATTGGGTAGAGGCATCATTTGCAGTGCATTCAAAAGTTCAGATTCAGAAAAGTACACTAAATACAGAAAGGCATTCTTCCCCCCCCCCCCTTTTCTACTGAATGCTTCTATGCTTCCTGCGTGGACCCCTATATCAACTTTGCTAAGTCTAATCTATTGATGCAGGGAGGTTTTACATTCATCTGGCATTGACATTATGCTAGTGAAAAGCAGGGAGAGCTTTGTGGATTTATCTTCGACTCCCACGCAGTTCTTGGCTTCTAATTTTCTGATAACAGCAGAACACGAGTTCTCCTCCTAAAAGACACAACTTGAAACTCGAATGTGCAATTACAGCAGAATGAAAGTCTGGGGCTCTTCCATAACATAAGACCACAATGAAAGCCCTGAAAAAAAAAAATCCCAGTGGTGTTTTTGTCCAACTGCATTTCTTGTTACAGGATTGTGTTCCGAGGCAATAGATGTGGTGTTGATTTTTGGAATTATTTTTCACCCCAGCTGTTATGTGTGAAACTCTTCCCTGAACCACAGTGGCTCAACGTCCAAATCCTCCGAAAGCGGGTTGCTAAAGTCGGTTCCTGCCCTGACTAACCCTTATCTTAGGATACAGGCTGTTCTAACGTCTGACAAAATCCAGACAGATTAGCCCTGACTAAGAGTTAAACGAGTCACCTTCAAAGCCTCAAAGATTATAATCTGTTACCACAGAGCGAAAGGTCCTTGAGAGTGCAAGCTGTGCAGTCCACAATGTTGGAAAGAGATCACAATTAAGATGCAATATTTTCTGCAATGAAAATGATGGATAGGTTACTGATAAAATGCAACAGACAGGGTATTCAGAAAATGACAATGTTTAAAAACAGGATATGTACTGGCTGTTTTTATTTTGGTTAAAATATCAGCCTTTATCCTTGTTTCATACACTGTTATCTTTGCTGCAATGAAAAACTGTTTTACAAATAACTGTATACTATGAACAGGAAAAGTGGCCCACAATGTACAGTGTCGATTGCTCAGTGTTGTGTGCTTTGCTCACGAAGTGTATGTTTTTTGCTAGTATGGTTTTAAAACAAACTTTGCTTTACCCATCTTTACTAACATTCTGTTCGTGGGCTACACAAAGCAACACTAAATCCAAATCTTGCATGAAAAAGCATTGCTACACAGCTGTAATTACACATACTATAGTGTGGAATATTCACTGATTCACAGTGGTGTACTGGAATAAAATGTCAAGATGTAACTGCCAGATACAATTTGGGATGAACTCTGGATGCATCTTTTCTAACATCTCTGCATCGGTAAAATACTTGTTTATAAACAATTGTTTACATTATTTCTGACCAATAATTGTATATTTACATTGATTCCTCCTCTCTAAACTGTTTCTCAAGCATGCTCACTCATCTCCACTATTGGCCAGTTCTCATTAAGATGTCTCTCGGCCACACAGGCAGCACGACTAAAGCCATTTTCACATATGAACTTTATTAAACGTCCGGAGAATGGGGTCTGGAATGTCTGGAAATATCCTGGCTGGTTTAAGGGAAGGGTGGTGCCTGGGTAGAGGATGCAGGAGAGAGGATAGAAACAACATCAACATGCCCATTCCCTTGTTGTGAATTCTCTGGACAATTACATGCTTTATTCACACACCAACTCAGTTGGACATTCCATAGACTTTATACTACTATATACACTATACTGGGAGCTGGCAGGGTAAAATCTGTTTAACGTCCAGACCAACTGATTCAGACATTTGCGTTTATACATAAAGCTCAGCTGGGTAATGTCCAGAAAAGTTCAGGTTTACAGTGCATGTGTGAAAGCAGCTTATCTTCTGTACTACCACTGCTAACACCATAGTTGAGTGTGGAGCTTGTGTGAATATGTCTGCTTCATCCTCCTCCTCAGATTGAGTTCTGGCTAGCCCCAGCCGGCACCCCTAGCAAGAAGACTGGTGAGCATCTTTAAGTTAACTTTTAAATCTGTGATAGGTTATACAAGAGCAACTGGAGACAGGAACAGGGAAGGCAAAGTCCAGGCCTGGTGTTTTATCTTTTGTCAGAGACCTTTTCTGCACTACAAAGGACTTGTGAAAAGGCTTGCTTGTGAAAAGAAAAGTGTTTTTAGAAGTCAAAAAGAAACTGCATAAATGAGATGCTTACTGAGTTGCAGTACTAGAGAAACAAATGAGTAAAGTAAACATTTTTTTTTAGTTAATTTATGATTTGCTTTCTGAATTGAATTGCATATTCTTTTGTATTGCATCATATTGTGTTGAATCACATTGTGGTATGTATTATATAGAATCCCACAAAATTAAAAGCAAGCCAGTATGTTAATTGTCAAGGTTTCCTGCATTTAAATTTAATCTACGTAAAACATCTCTACACATACTGATTGTATGACTACTTTTACTGATAATATAAGATAACCCTTTATTACTCCCACAATTGGGAAATTTGACCAAACAACGAAATACAGAAAGTAAATTTGGTTAATAGCTTTGCAAAGGGTAAATCAGTAGGAAATTATATTATTCAACACTCAAGTGCAATTGTGTGTATATCAACATTTGTAAGCATTGAGAACTCAAGCATTTTCCTTTGCAATTATGGGATAAATGAAATACAAAAAGGGGAATCTAAGAATGTGCAACAATTATCTCCTTCACTATATCTTCTAATTGCGGTGAAGTTTGCACAAAGTAGCTTTTTCTTTTAATTTTCAACACCTCACCTTTACTCTGACCTGTGCCATCAAGTTCTCTTGACTGAAATACCTTGAGAAGTGATCAAATTACATAAGACTGTGTGCTCTTAAGCCACTGATAGATGTCAACTAATTTTTATTCTTTTCCAACCTGCCATCATCTGTCTGCCTGTGTTTAGTTTTAAATGATGACCATCTCTCCAAAAATAATCGATTGTTTCAGTAATTGTGTTGTTAATTACACTAGACCAAGGGCGCCTCCTGCTCATTTTTACTCCATTTCCCCATAACCATGAGGAATTACAGAATTTAGGATTTGACTGATGTTGGTTGCCATCAGCTCCTAAATCCTGCCTAGTGCTTCTCAACTGTATCGCACGGAATTACAAATTGCGAGTGTGCTAATGGAGCCTCATGAATAATCTAAGAGAATGAGTGCTCGACAGTTAGTTCTCGTGCACAAAAACATGAGCCAGACCTCTCGTTTAATTTATGAACTTGTGGTATTTTTCAAAAGTGGGTTTCACAAGAAAAGTCCCTTATGTAGAGATCACCATTACTTGAAGCTTTCCCCCTGCTCTGGAACATTTTAATCACTGGTAAACATGTTGCAAGCAATTGGAAAATAATGAAGATTAAGTCAGGAAGAAATTGAGAAGGATTTGAATTAAGCTGCTGCCATTCCTACATTATGGTGGCATAGAACATTAATTATTACAATATAAAAATGCCCTGAAGCCTGCTAAACACTTTATCTTTGCTGCCTGCAATGTTTCCATCTCAACATTGTTCAATGCTAATTTAGCAAGAACCCAGAAGGCCTTCAAACAGTCTGTTCACTAATGAATGTAAAATAATTGTCCAGCACCACCTCCTTGTGTTCAGATTATTACCTTGTGTGTGTGTGTCATACTCAGTGATTGGATTCCTGGCTGTGTCTTTTTTAATGACTTTTAATGAATACCTTTATATACTTCATCATGATCACCTGATGTATAAAAGAACAGTAAAAGATTTAAGGAGTATCATTACCAGTTATCATGGCGTGATAATTTCATTAATTATAATCATGTGATTAACTGTCTTTCACAGCTAGAAGAGGTCAGCCAAGACTTAATTTGGAAAAGCTTTTCAACTGAAAACGAATGGGAGACAGACCCTGCTTAGCTGAAGACTGCTTTTGCAAGGTTTCCCAAGCAAATGGACTGTATTTAATAGATGTGATGGCAGCTTAAATGTGAACTTCAGAAATATAGTCTTACTCACAGGCACCCTTTTGCACTTTCGCCAGTTGCTTCTGTCAGCCACTGCTGTCTTTAGGTACCCATAAAAATATACTGAGCAGGCTAGTTCTGTCTAAACCAAAAAGAGCACTAGTGATTTTACAATGCATTTGCATAATGTTGGGAGAGTTACAAGAGACAGATTTAAAACAGAATGGTCAAAATGTATGTACCAGAGGCCATCCTGGCTTTTAGTCTGTATTGGGCACACTCCAAAAGGCTGAGATAATTGATTACATTGTTCTCTTTGGAGAAGATTAAAAGCACAACTTGTTATTTCCTTAAAGTGTGACATTATCAAGGTGTTAGCAAATAGTTGCCTAATTGCCAAACCTGTCCCCAAGAAATTCTGTTCTTGTTCTACTAAAGTGCATTCCCAATCATGTTATCGTGGCAACATAATCACTGGCTGGATTATGTTCAGAGGCAAGATTGTGAAACCATGGGCACAGTTTATCAACAGAGTTCACAGATTTATGTATGGCTTTTTACATTTTCCTCAGCTGACTCGGTTGTCTAGTTGTTGCTGTTGTAAATTAGTTGTTTAAAAATGTAATTTCTGGGAGACAGGGTTTAATCAAGTTTAATATTCACTCTCTGTTTTTAGTTATAATTAGCCAAGATCATCATGTGACTCATTAGCTGTTAGATTCTCTACTTTCGTCATCGGTTACTAACTTTGTCTGGTGCTGTATGGTTAGTGTACAGAGGATTTATAAGAGCTTTCTTTGCAGAAAACTGGACTTGTCTGTGAGATTGAACTACAATAAATGTCTTGAAACCGAGATAATGAGCTCAAAGAGGCTAAAAGCTTCATATAGCTGCAGAGTAGATGATAATTTTGTGTGCGTTCCCCAGAGTGACCCTGTCATATTACACACAGCTATTTGATCCACTGTTAATATGAAAAGTATTGATTTGTGGAGTTTTAAATGTGCCTTTCCTGATTTATGAGAGTGGGATACTGTTGCCAGATTACACTGAAGAGTGTATAGAACTGAACTCTTTTCAAATGGGAAGCACCAGGTGCAACATTTCTGTTTCCCTTTAACAGGCATTTTCTCTGATTTGTTCGAAGTATTCTGAGGCTGCAAAGTTCATGACCCCAGGCATTACACTAAAAGCAAATCCATGTTTTTTAAAGTCATTTTCCTAACCCCACCACATAAATTTAATAATTTGCCCTCTTGGTTGACATGCTTTCAGGCAGCCATGCGTGCCATATGACCCACGGCAATAACTCCAAGAGGCCTGGAAAGGTGACCTCTGTGAATTACATGCATATGACACGGCATTGTCAGTAAGAGGCGATAATGGTATGCACAGTTGAATTCTTCATCATACCCAGAGGTATGCATGTGACAAATGGGATATGTTCCATGGTGGGAAGGAAAAAACGACAACAGTTCAGGGACATGCAGTCTGCCCTCTTCAAAATACCTGACAAATCTCATTGCATTTAATTAGATTAATGTGTCACTCTCTAAACAACCACGAGAGCACAACTTGTTGCTGATGGACGTTGCCCACTGCACACTTGATTAAAGCAGTTTATTGTTAAATTACTGTAATTAGACCTGACACACAACATGGCTGTAACTCATTATTGGGCTAACATGAAATAACTGCATACTAATGCTAATGCTTTTTCCAGTGTGTTACACAAGACATTTTGTGAGCTGAGACTGGTGTCCTGTAGTTTTAAGCAACATTTTGTGATCTTTTAGATCACTTGGTTAGAATATTTAAACACCTCCAAAGTGATAAGGTTTGCTGGAGTCACAGTTCCTGATGCTTGCTTTTTTATCAAAAATTACCTGCTTCACGCTCACTCTTGAGCACTGTCCAATTCTCTCAGTCGTTTATTGTAGGCCAATGTACAGCTTCCTTACTCTGAATTTCTTTTAGCCTTTCTTTCTCCTCTTCTGTTGGTTGAAATAAATGCTCCTTATTTTATGAATGTTTATATATAGTTATTTGGAACTCTGTGTGTATAAAAAAATAAATAAATAAATCAACACAATGGTCAGTTAAACCAGGAAGGTCTTTCCTGTGACGATTCGTTAGTGTGCAGGATGTGATGTGCTTCGCATTCCTGCCAGCAGCATTTCTGCTGTGTACATACTTCATTTTAAAATCAATAGAGGAGTGGGTGAATTAGTATGAATGGTCACTACCCTACCAAAAACTTCCTTAAAGAGAAAAAAAAAAAATCTGTGAGGAAAAATCTCCTATTACTGTTTGATTGATGAGTGACCTGAATCCCAGCGCTCTACAAAGTATTTACCATCAAATTCATCATGCGGACTGACATGGTCTTGTCCATGAAGAGAGCTTTAGAGAACAGCACTATTAGAGCTGAATTCCTTTGAAGCATAAATTGTTTAATAATTCTGGTAACAGCATGTACACAGAAAGTGGTAGCAATTTCCTCCTGATCCTTCATTGAGGTTACAGTGTCCTTGGTGACGGTAATCCATTTAGCCGTTTAAGAGTCCTTATCAGCCATGCATACTCGAGTGGTACATGGTTTATGGGACCAGAGTCAAAATGTGAGAGAATAGCCCTCATTTCAACTGGAACTTTGCTGTTTTAGCTTCAGAGTCATCACTAACAGTGGTGAAAACAGTGTAGCAAGTGCAGTGTTCTCTCGGTGGTACTGGACTTGGAATGAGTCAGTGGCCATGACACAGGCCCTGTTGCTGTAAGGTATTGTTTTGCAATATCACTGCAATTTCCTTTGAAGTTCCTGTAGTCTGACAGTCCAGTCAACATTTGTGAACTTCAACAACTCTCACAAAGCCAGGAAACACTGAACGAACAAAGCTGAAATTCCATAGTCATCGAGATGTGGAACGAAATCCTTACACTCTATAATTCTGCCATGCTGTTGATTTTACCAATCCTACCTTGCATTTCTTGGTCCATTTTGTTATTTGGAAATGCATTTTCCTATTTTGTGACAAAGCGTCTAAATGTAGACATGATGCAATACTGAAATATTTATCCAGCAGGTAAAATAAAGGATGATGAGCAAAATGGGTTTGACAGTCTGAGCATACTCAGAACTGAAGCAAAATGACTTCTCTCTACTAACATTTTGCATGTTCAGCAGTCATTCAGGGAGAAATCCATCACAGATGAGGTAGAAAAGGAGAACATTTTCTTCACTGAAAGTAGCCTCCACAGACCAGAATGCAATGCCAGCCACAAGACATCTGAGTAAGATACATGGTTCATTTTGTGCAACTCTCTTGCTGAATTCAGGATTGCAATTTTTTCACCTCAGCGTACAGTAAAACCTGCTGGTCAGCCCACCTAAGAAAATATAAGATATCAGCAACTGAGGCAGAAGAGAGGTGGCGGAAAAAGTGGACAGTCCTGCAGCAAAAATGTAAATTTAACAGGAAGGCCATTTCTAACACTTGGGTTGGAAAATCTGTCTGCAAGCAATGGTGCTGTTACAAATTCTAGGCCCCCTGACAACAGCTCATTCGGGGTATTGGAACAGTAGATATCTATAATCCACCTCTGGGGCCCCTAAATCATACAGGGTTTCCCTCCCATTCTGCACCCCTATCTGCAAGATTGGTGTATCAAATTGTGTTTCCTCTGTGCAGAAGTGAGGTTTTCAGGTGGATTTAACATTTAGGGTGCAATCCCATTTACTATAACAATAATTGCTTTCCTGTAGCAGGTACTCATGTAGCTACTAGATAGTCATACTGCACTAAACATATTAAAATATATGCCTCAGGATTCTTGGGATTCCATGGCAACCTGTTAAATGTTACCTGTGCTGAACTCTCCTGGTAATATTCCCCATTGTGACTGTGAACATCTCAGACACATGAAAGTGTTACTTGAAACAAAGAACTAAAGCTGAGGGAAACAAAAAATGTATCTTTTTGAATATGTTCCTGTTTTGCATATTTTACATGTATACAAATAGAAAATGAGACATTGCAGTCTAATGAGCAGATAGCTTACACATTAAAAAGGTCTTTGACTAATGAGCATCAGCTGGGTTAAATGATTGCTTTCTTTGTCTCCAACACAGCCTTTTATTTCCCCAATGGACACAGCCCAGTCAAGTAACTACAGAGACATGTGGCATCTCTTACAACCAGCTTTTTTGGCACCAATCTTTATTATCTACACAAAGGGTAGAGAATAGAAGATAGAGTGAACTGTGAAGGATGCAGCAGGCTGTATCTTCTACCAGGTCAACTGCACCGCCGAGAACTGTGTCAGGAAACAGTCTAGTTTGATACTAGAACTTTAAAAGTTGTGGAATCCACGAAACACATCATGTCCTCAGCTTCATCGTCAGGCAGTGCTACAGAGCCATGACGATCTTTGTGAAAAAAGGCTTTTTTCAGTAACTATCGTGGCCAGGTGACTGATGCAAGAACCAAATGTGTGTTTTGTCATATTTCTAAAGGTGGATCTCACGGTGATCTGTCAGCTTCCTTCCACCTCAGTCTCCCTTGTAAGCCAGTAAGACAAACATCTAAAGAACCACCATTCAGCTTTCTGTTGTAAAGGGCATCTTGTCTCTGCTGTTGTTTACTAGTATAAATCTGGGTGATTCTCATGGTCTGCCAAGTCGTGTCTGAGAGACGATACATATTCATCAAAGTCCACCCACTGTTTATCAAGATAGACAGACTGAAATGGGTCGTGTCCCTCATGTTGGTGAGGGATCTACCAAACACCAGTTGGAGCACAGCCAGTTAGCTCATGGACTCTGTCATTATAGGACAAGGTGAAGGACTTTCAGTAGCAGCTCAGACGTCATTTGTTCAGAGCTTAAAACAACCCATTTTTACATACAGTTCTTATGTTGTTGTTAGGGCTTGGTTTTTAATTGGAGCCAAATGTAGACATTCAGGGTGAAGTTCAAGGTGAGTTTGAATGGCAGAAGCAAAGCAACAGGGCTGGCACAGAGGTCCCAGGCACAGAAAACAACAGTTAACAGGAGCCATACACAATAGATACTTGTAATCTTGAAACACATGAGAACTAAACGGCCAAGAGCAAGCCACTGCTGCACAATCTGTGACAATCTGGCAGTGAGTGGAAGGTGAGCTGGAGTATTTAAGCAGGAAAGTTGATGAGTTGATTGAGAGCAGGTGTGGAGATTGGCGTGAGTAAGCCACGCCCATGAGCACACACACACAGAGAGGCACAAAGGAAGACACAAAAAACACAGGAAAAATACTGAGGTCATGGCTGAGCCGTGACAACTGCCATAAAAAGTCTTTAGAAGGAGTTCAGGACAGATAGATGGGTGCACAAAGGATTTAATATTAATTAACTTTATTTGTCAAAGCCTTTGGTTTTGATGCCTGAGATTGGGGTTCATGTCTCTTACCAACTGCCAGTATTGTTTTGCTATAATTATAATTTTTCATGATCATTCTAAAACCTTAACCATTTTGGTTAGTCAGGTATGAAGGATTTATCAGCTCATGTACAGCTACTGGCTTTGTATTGTCATGAATCTGAACAAAATCCAAGTGATTCCTGAATGTAGCCAGTTTCACAAAGATTTTGACTTCAGGTTAAACCTAAGTAAGTCAGACTTCAAATAAGCATTAAATTGTTCAATTGCAAACAGTTGTCTAGTTCTTGACTATCTTAAGTAGGACTAATTTGACCTAAATTCTGCATAAATAAATGTTTTTATTACAAACTACAAAACTTGGCTGACTGAGCAATTACATTAAACCCCTCAGCTCTCTTCACGCCAGCAGAAAAAGGTTTGCTTTCTTGAAAAAAATCAGCAGTGACAGGTATAAACCAAACAAAAACAATTGACATTGTCATGTATTTTTCCAGCAGGTGGCTGTGGTTTCTAAAACTTTCTAATCTTTTTTCTCATTCCCCACACCACAATATATTTATCAAACATTAAAGTTATGAGCCATGTTGTCATTTTTGTTATTTGGTACCATTGATCAGCAGGTGTCATTGATTGTCTCCCAGTTCTGAGTTAGCCTGGGGGTAGAGAAGCTAACTTTTCACTTTAAAACAAGCCAGCCGATTTTTGTGAAGCTGTCTTACTTGCATTAGATTCATCTATGAGGAAAAGGAAGACTGGCCTACAGTCAGACTCCAATGTATTTGTGCAAGTGGTCCAAGCTGGAGTGGACAAGCTTCCTCATGAACAAAATACAACATGTGATTGTGACATTTTTTCAACTGGACTTCCTGGATTACTCTCTCTACTGAACATATGATGAAATTCCAATTCCAATTACAATCTAGCTCCTGGTAAGGAAGCAGCCGAGTTTAAAATGTGCTAATTGTTCATTTAAATACAGTTTTATATTGTAAATTACTTAACAGTTGAGATGAATAATTGACCTTTAGGTATGTTTTCTTAAGGGTACATCTTCTACTGGACTAAGAAAGAGCAACATCCCCCACCACTTTTATTAATTGAAGGTGCACCTACTCATACTGTGGACCAATAGAAAATCCTTTCAGTGGGATTAAAGTGCATATGTAAATTAATAATTATGTCAACATATTAAGGGGATGACTATGAGTGGAGAACTTAAGATATATACAACGATGTGGAAGAATAAGCCTCTCAATAGCTCCTCAGTATGAGCTTAATTACCACTGACACATGTACAGATGGTAGAGTCACTCAGAATGTAAACATCCGTATACACCCAAAGAGAAGGGATAAGAGGGAGAAGTACATTAGCATTTGACATATGCATTTCCTTTTTGTAGTTCTAGATACAATCTGTGAAGCAAATCTAAACTTCTATTATGTAAGTGTGACTGCCATCAACAACCCATGAAATAGTAAAGGCTAATAGAAAATGCATAAACAGACTGATAGCAGTGCTACAGTAGGTAGTTCACTGAACATTACAAGCATCTAGATAGCTGTGTATCCATAACATATTTATGAATGCAAGGATATTTCTCTGCTTTCTTTCCTGCATGCACCCCAGTTAATAAGTAAGCAAACACTCATTAATCATCTTCATGCTGCAGAGTTCAGGGTGTGAGAGGAAAATATAATGACAGTCATGGCACCTGCCATAATTCCAATATCCTCTATAATTTACCTTGACCAGACTGTTTTGAGCAGAGAATCTGTTCCAGTCATGAAGTTGGGCCACCATGAAACGGTTTCAAATTAGTATTCGTGGGGAGTTCATCCATATTTTCTCTGCCAGGGAAGTGATAATCAGAAATTCAAGATGCATATTGTGTATTTGTCCCTTTGACAGAAAACAATTGTCCTGCTGTGCCCCCTGTGTTTTGAAAGCAGCAGTCTTGAGTATACAGGATCTGAACTCTCTCACTTTCAATCTCTTGTCTCTGACACACACACATGCAATCACACAGGCACACTACAATAATCTGTACAGCACATCACAACAGCAACCATACCCCCCAGCCCACCTTGCCAGATTCAGTTTGATAACAAACCTGCAAGCTGCTCATCATGACTTCAGATGGATAAAGCAAAAGCAAAACAGAGGAAAGAATACAGGAAAGACAAACAAATGTAACACAAGAGCAAACCTCAAGTGTGTGGGGGGGTAATAAATCACATAAAAGCGGATGGTCTAACTTCCTCTCCTCCTTTATGGGGGACTGCTGCAAAAAATGCTGGCGAGGCTATTCCCAGCAGGAGGAAACTTCTGGAGATTACTGTGTAATAAGCCTGAAACAGACTGCGGGTGAATTGAGACTGAGCGTTCACCCTTCTTCCAGGGTCACAGGACTCATTCTCTCTCAGGAGCAGCCACTTGTCTACCAATCTCTGGTCAGATGTGTTAGTGGAGAAGTGGAAAAGCTGAAAAGGCAAAGAGGGTCATTTATGGGCCTTCAGGCCACTGTTTGCCTGCCTCTACTCAATCAACATATCACTGCAAAATAATGTTGACTGTTGGATTAAAAGCTAATTTTAATTATAAATCTGTGTCCAAGCCTGACATCTTCCCATTCAGGCCAATAATGTGAATTTTTAACAGATTGTTTGTTTGGCCTCTGTTCACCATCACCAGATTTCCCTTGAGAAGCCTCAGGAAACCAATACCTTATTTAAAATCTTCAGTTTTTCGTAGAGAATATTGCAGTTCCATGGTTTGGGTTAGTGTCGGCCCTTGTTATGGATTTCATTATGTAGAAAGGTGTTTCTAATATTTTAACAACCTCCTTTACATATCTGGAAAAGAAACCCACACATTTATAATAGTGCCTTTGGATGTTACGCAACCCAGTAAAACAACATCACAAACTACAGCTTTCAAAATGAACACAATCAAGACCAACATTTCATTGCATGTACAGAGGTTTCCATTTTTGTGGTCAACCAGACCCCATTTACACCTAACCACAGAATCTTTTTCAATACATTAACTAGCATCTAGATAACACATGTGACTACTGGCTCCTTCACTGTACATCTAGTATTAAGTGTGTTCTATCCCAAATCTGGACCACATTTGATCTGGATCTTTATAAGAGATTAGCTTTACAGAGCTGGAGGAGTAAACAAACATGGCACAATCCAGGTCAAAGTGGTGTCAACTTATTTTTTTTCTGCCTCTTCCTGCTTTGTCAGGTTGCCAAGAAGCAACACAACTTGGAAGTCATATGAATTATTTCATGTTTCACTCTCAAAATGTTCTTAAAGCTCAGACTCCCATTTATGTGAATAATAATAATAATTTGAATATTGTATTGTGCCATACTAGCAGTTGCTTGATATAATTTTGCAAATGACACACACGTTCCACACAAATCAAATGCTTGTCTTCAAGCCTCTGACCTAATGTAACGTTCATGTTGGGCCACCATGAAACGGTTTCAATTAGTATTCGTAAGAGTTCATCCATATTTTCTGCCAGGGAAGTGATAATCAGAAACTAAGATGCATATTGTGTATTTGTCCCTTTGACAGAAAACAATTGTCCTGCTGTGCCCCCTGTGTTTTGAAAGCAGCTGTCTTGGGTATACAGGATCTGGAACCTCTACTTTTCAATCTCTTGTCTCGATACATGGCTACGCAATCACAGTACACTACAATAATCTAAAGAAAACATCACAACAGCAACCATATTCTACGACCTTGCCAGATTCAGTTTGATAATAAACCTGCAAGCTGCCTTAATGGCAGACTTCAGATGGATAAAGCAAAAGCAAAACAGAGGAAAGAATACAGGAAAGACAAACAAATGTAACACAAGAGCAAACCTCAAGTGTGTGGGGGGGTAATAAATCACACTAAAGCGGATGGTCTAACTTCCTCTCCTCCTTTATGGGGGACTGCTGCTAAAAATGCTGGCGAGGCTATTCCCAGCAGGAGGAAACTTCTGGAGATTACTGTGTAATAAGCCTGAAACAGACTGCGGGTGAATTGAGACTGAGCGTTCACCCTTCTTCCAGGGTCATGTAATTCCATTTCCTCAGGAGCAGCCACTTGTCTACCAATCTCTGGTCAGATGTGTTAGTGGTGAAGTGGAAAAGCTGAAAAGGCAAAGAGGGTCATTTATGGGCCTTCAGGCCACTGTTTGCCTGCCTCTACTCAATCAACATATTACTGCAAAATAATGTTGACTGTTGGATTAAAAGCTAATTTTAATTATAAATCTGTGTCCAAGCCTGACATCTTCCCATTCAGGCCAATAATGTGAATTTTTAACAGATTGTTTGTTTGGCTTCTGTTCACCATCACCAGATTTCCCTTGAGAAGCCTCAGGAAACCAATACCTTATTTAAAATCTTCAGTTTTTCGTAGAGAATATTGCAGTTCCATGGTTTGGGTTAGTGTCGGCCCTTGTTATGGATTTCATTATGTAGAAAGGAGTTTCTAATATTTTAACAACCTCCTTTACATATCTTAAACCACATTTATAATAGCGCCTTTGGATGATACGCAACCCAGTAAAACAACATCACAAACTACAGCTTTCAAAATGAACACAATCAAGACCAACATTTCATTGCATGTACAGAGGTTTCCATTTTTGTGGTCAACCAGACCCCATTTACACCTGGAACCACAGAATCTTTTTCTCAATATATTAACTAGCATCTAGATAATGACATGTGATCACTGGCCTTTCACTGTACATCTAGTATTAAGTGTTCTTATCCCAAATCTGACCACATTTGATCTGATCTTTATATGCAGATTAGCTTTACAGAGCTGGAGGAGTAAACAAACATGGCACATCCAGTGGTCAAAGTGGTGTCAACTTATTTTTTTTCTGCCTCTTCCTGCTTTCGGCTGAAGCTGCCAAGAAGCAACAACTTGAAGTCATATGAATTATTTCATGTTTCGTTCTCAAACAGTTCTGTGTCAATCATTTATGTGAATAATAATAATTTGAATATTGTATTGTGCCATACTAGCAGTTGCTTGATATAATTTTGCAAATGCCACACACGTTCCACACAAATCAAATGCTTGTCTTCAAGTCTGACCTAATGTAATCGTGCCCCTGGAAATTTACTTTCTTGATTTGGTTTTGAAGCTAACTGAATAGGGGCCTATTTCTACCTTGTCAGAGTCTGTGTTTCCCAAATGTCTAGTACATGTTAACATGACCCATAGTCAGAATAGGTATATGAGTATAACACCCAGGTTAAAGAAATTCTTTAATTTTCCTTAAATATCAGGTGTAAATTGGTATCAGTGTATGGGACAAAGCAGACTGTATCCATGAAGTAATGTGCAATTGATTACCAGTCAAAATTTGGATGGCTTTTAACAATAATGAAGAATGTTGTCAAAATTTCATTTCATTAAATGCTGCAATTCCTCCTTCTCTGCCCTCCCTTCGTGTCTCGTGTTTGCAGTCAATTGGATGTTGCTCTTTGGCTCTGACTGCGCTTCACTCCTTGTGCCAGCTTTTTGCCTCTGCAGTAACTTTATTTTCCCTCTGTCTCTCTGCCTGTCTCTGTTTAAATCTCTTGCTTTTCTCTACCTCTCACTTTCTCCCTTCACAGTATATATCATGTCAAACCAAACAATCCCCAGTAAGAGGTGGTTTGAGCGTGCTCCTTGACAGATTCTCAGTTATAAGGTAGGTTTCCTGGTCACAGCGGTTGATATTACAGAGATTCTTCATGCTTTAGGAACTATCTCTCTGCTTTCTGTCTCTTGCTGCTGTCATGCACTGCTGTCTTGACTGTAGTTTGAAAAAAGTTTTCCAAGCACAGAATAAGTACTGTAAATGTGCTCACAGACAGGAGCACTGAAATAAGTGGCTTTAACCACTCAGCTTTTCTCCATGCAATCATGGTACTGACTTCCATTATTGGAGAACAGTTTGAGGGACTCACTGACATTTTGGCAAACAGGCAAGTTGGAAATACAAATCTAATGTGAGTGCTTCAAAGAGAGTGAGGTAATACATTTGAGAGAAAAAAACTGATTGGTTACAGTTTGGCACACACTATTACTGATGCATTTTGACAAGTAAAGCCTTCATTGGAGCTGATAATGGCTTTTCTTGCCAAAAAATGTCACAGCTTAAATGTTCAAAAGCATTGTTGTAACAACAGTTGACACTGCTTCAAATGATCTCTATTGCACAGTGAGAATGGTGGATGTATTGGTTTAAGGGATATTAGTAAAATTAATGATCATTAACAAGAACCACCGGATTTCTTTATTTTATGTCTCGTACCAATTTATAATACTGAAGAGTGCTTGAGTCCTGTTCACTTGAAGCTCTGAAGACTATTTTGAAAAAGGCATCATCCATGCCGTGGTAAAGCAATATACTTTAAGTGCTTTACCATCAAATATAAAAGGTATTAGATAATATTATTTTGCAATCAGGTTTAGTCTTTGATGCACAGCAGTTTTTGATGTCTCATTATCACAATCTTATTACTTTGCACGGTTTTGTCAGCATGGGTTCTCTCCCACAGCAAAATGGTATTTGTGCAAAGACCATGCTGGGCTAGGCTCAGACTACCTCATAACAGTGAACAATATTAAACTGATATCAATAATCAGTAAGAAAAATGCTGTACTTAGCTGTACCTCAGCACTTTCCAACACAGTGACAAACGACTTCTCCTTGAGGTGATGATCAATTATATTTTTGTTTTTCTTTATTTTGCTGGCATCTCTACCGATAATGTTGTCACTGTGTTTGTGTACTGCACTGCATTTCCCAGTGATCACTTGTCAGAGTGTCACTAGTGGTTTGACGCCATTGGATTGACAGCAGCTCCCAAACCCCCCAAACAAGCATGTATTAGCTGCTCTACTGAGACCAGAGACTGCAAAGACTGGAGGAACTGTTCAGATGGTGCCAGATAGTGATGATGTCTGGAGAGATGGTAATGTCTACACTATCTAAATATATCAAAATATGACTCTATTATTGCATATCATTTAAAATCAATAGCAACAGGGAAATCTCATTATAATGAAAAGACAGTAACTGCCTTTTGGTGCTTTATCTGTGTAAATGGCAAGTGTGCCTCCATCCAGTTGTTCTCATGCAAGTGTTCACTTTGTGCATAAAAAATCTGAGAGGAACTGAAAAAAGGCAAAATATGTAAAGTTTTTATGCTTGGCTGAGGTGAAAAGTTGGTGTATTGGTAAAAAAGACAACATCTTAAACATTCACTGAAGCTTCTGCTCCACAAAGACCAGTAAGGAGGCTGCAACATTCCTGAAGTTTTCCATTTTTCCATGTGGTCATTACAGTCTATAAGAGGCTGGTAGTCAAGCAGATTCTATGATGTTTCTCATGTTTAAAGTCAGTTTCGACTGTCCTGAATTTGTTTAAGTCAACAGAGACTGACCAGAGTGATATTTTTAAAATTCATCAAATACAATTAAACTTAGATGAATGTAATTTATCTGTAAATAGACCAGCAAGAATGTCCAGTGTTTCTGCTGTTCAGTTTCAGCACAAAGAGGGTTCTTGCAATCACAATTATCAGTTTAATTATGTCTGATAGCTATCAGGCCCTGTGGCTTTATCAAAAAGATCTGCATTTAGAAGAGTTGTGGAGGACTGGCTTAATGAATTTCACATTCATGGCTTGAGCCAATTATTAGCAGTGACATCCGAACATCTAATAATCCCTTTTAATACTGCCTTTAAATTGAGCAAAAAAGAGTTCAGCACTACATGGTGGAATAACACAAAATGTATAGATTGACTGATTAACTCGCAGATACAATAAGCTGTTTGTGGTATAAACCTCCATAAAACAGGATGAGCAGAATCCATACCTTCTGGTAAATGAAGTGTCCTGATATGCTGATGACTGATTACTGGCTACAGGGCATTTCAAATTCTCTTTTGACACCCACCACCCCAATCACAGCATCCACCATCTCATCCACGCTTACCACAGGTTTTGCCCAGAAGCAAGAGTCATAATAAAATAAAATCAAGCAGGTTTTTCAGCATCATCAATATTCCACACTCATCCTTGTTTCACCTCAAAAAGAAAAAATATATATATTTATAAGTGAACTCCTGGCAGGAAAAACAAATGCAAATTATGTCAATCAAACAATGTCTGCCAGAAGTATCTGTAAAAAAAATGTTGTGGGACCTTCTTCTACCTCACAGACACCTTCAGCTAGTTGGCAGTGGTTTTGTGGTAGAGCAGCAGATTTCATGTATGAGGTCTCTTCCATCCCTGAGTTGTTCATGCACTTTTTATAGCAGAACTTTATGTTGAATGTAATTCAGGGATTAAAGCAGATAAAGTTGGATCTTTCTGCTTGTGGCAATGCCTATACAGCTGCCAGGGCAGGAGAAGTGCAGCACTTGGCTCCAGGTTTAATTGGAGCCCACTGAAAGAGAGCAGAGAGCTGATGTCATTCAACAGTAACTTTCATCCACTGACCCTTTTTTCCCCTGCTCTCTGCTCTTTGTTGTGTTTTTCTTTTCATTCCCATGTTTGCAAACCACACAGTGTTGTGCTGTTCCATTTTACACGCAAAACACTCACATTTACTTCCTCTATCATTCACTCTCTCCATTAAACATAGTGGTTCTGCCATGTTCACATTTGTCCTGAAAATTTGATGATGTCCCTTCACTGTCACCATAGTTACAATGACCTGGGCAATTAGGAGATTTAGTCATTTCTTTCAAAAATAAATCAATTAATTAAAAACTCTGTAGTTTAAAAGCCAGTGAGGCAAATGTCAGCCCTAAGCTAGAGAAGGTAGAATCCTACTAGGCCATTAACTCATGGTCATTACTTAATTAAAAACAGCTCCAAAGGGAAACATGACCTGTTCTATTTTCTTAAATCATTTTATACTTTAATAGGGTTATATTATGAATAATTGAAAGGCTTCCTTCAGACACACCTAGTAGGTTTTTTTTCACTCTCTCAGCTAATATTTGGCCCCTGAAAGTTTATGTTTAATACTTAAAACCAAGATTTTTCCATTTATGTCTTAGAATATGTAATTTTATCTATTCATGCAAGGGTACAGGGTCATTTGTGGTACCTGCTGATAATCAGCTACCCATGTATTAACATGTTTAAACATCCAGCGGCGTACACCTGACTGCCATTTAGTGGCCGCTGCTGCATTGCAAGCTTTAAAGAGACCACTCACCACTCAGCCTTAACTCACATTTTTAAATTTCAGTGGCTTCATGCACTGTTAAGTCAATCTTATCACTTACAGCATATCTACAGTATGATACACCAGACATTTCTATCTTTGAATCGGTCCCCTGTATGTTGTTATGTGTAGTGTAATGCCTGGTAAGATTATTTTTCTTGTCCTGCACTATTTGAGACAGAATTACTTTGAGTGGAGCTATTTACAGCAAAGTCAGCCATGCTTGCAGTATTTTTAAGAGATGTGATGGCTTTTTGATTGGAACATTTTGAACTGCAAGGTTTGTGGAACCCTGTCCCCTAGAAATTATGTTCATATACTACTTAACTATTTTCCCAATTCTGTTGTGGTGGCAATGTAATCACTGACTGGATTATGCTGATATGTTGTTATGTTCAGAGGCGACTTTTTTTGAATGAAGCACTACAATGCTGTAGTCGATATGAGTGGATATTGTACTGATTGAGATTGAGATTTTGGCAGAAAACAACAGTATCAACATATTTGCAACTTGTCAAATACATAAATTAACAACATGTCCTAATTTAATCAGGCCAGAATTACTTTCTTTCAAAATGTATTTACTGTTGAAAATTAGTTGTATATAAATAATTAGTCATTTCTGGGAGACATGGTTGGTTTGTGGTGCCATTCAGACTATACTTTACAGCTGAGTGGTTATTGTTGGGGCATTGCTATGCTTATTTGTATACAATTAGTGTAAAATACTCAAATAAACGTAGATGGAGTTTGAAAGACGTATCCCACAAATAATTGAAACAGCAGCAGTATCCATCATTGGCATTAGACATGACAATAAAGCTCCTCTGAATATTACACAGTTCAGTTTAAGAAGGGTACACTGCTTAAACTAAATACTGGTCTAAACTGAATGTACAAAATATAAGCAACAGACATCTGCTCTACTAAGAAGCAATGTTTTGCACAATCAATTTTTCAAAAAGTCTTTCAGTCTGAACAAAATGTATAGGCTACTATTTAAGATATAAAAGTAGAGAAATGTAGTATTTATTAAATAACCATTTCAGCATCACTTAGAGAATTAAAAGTTGTTCTTCATCGTGAATATATTAGAATATATTTCAGTTTAGTTTCATAATTATCATATTTAGACACATACACCCATAACAGTTTCATTTCTACTAAGCTGTTTCTGTTCAGGTCACAGAGAAAAGAACATATTCCTCACATCTTGTACATTTATAGTACTGCAGTCATTTGGCTGAAATGAGTGGAAGGAGGGTTATTATTTCTGTTCTCGTACTTTAAAAAGTTCTAGGCATGATTAAGTATTTTGACTTCGTCACTATATGTCAAGGATCAGATGTCAAAGAGTTGAGCCTCTAAAGTATTATTTATTAAGTTCAGTAGCATCTAATTTTCAGTGCATACTTAGGTTTAATTAGCTGGCAAATTCTTTATCAATATATCTATAACTTTTCCTTTTTACTTTATTTGTAGCTATGTGTCATTAATTATTTCACAGGTAAGCTGGTGTGTTCCTGAAGGATCAGTTTTACTTTTAATGTCATAACTCTGATGTTTATTAAAGGGTGAAGGATACTTTTTTTAAACCAAGGCCTTATTTTCCTTCTTAGTGTGACAACAAATATTCTTAAATATTTAATTTAACATTACTGTAGAGCATCATGTTCCTCCACTTTAGGAGTAACACTGCTCTCAAATACACACCCAAAGGGGCAAACCTAAAATTTCCAGTGGTTTAACCCAAAAGCGTGTAAATGTTATTAAATAAACACTTAGCACAGCTGTTAGTTTACAAGACTCAGTTGCTGTACTCTTGGAATTATTACTGTGGAAATGGGGATAATGCAGAATATTACCACATGAGCCATTATAGAACAACCACAATTTCTTTCTGCTTTGTTTCTGTTTCTCTGTGGTTAAAATGTCTAAATGTTTTTTATTTGTATAAACAGTCTACATTACTGACTATTTTCTGAGTACTTGTTTTCATGTACTCTTTATTTTGAAAGGATATGATTCTTCTTGCCAGAGCCTGGCACTGCACCAACGCATAAAGGACATCATTTCTATTGACAAACCGAAGGAATAAGGGTCAACATAGAATCTCTATACCACTTGAACTTTGAACATGTTACATTCTGGGAAAAGCCTATTTTAAAAATAACAAGTCATAATAAAAGAGTAGTTTATGGAGTTTGTAGTTTCTATCTGCACCTGGCTCCCTTCTATAATGTGGGACAAACAGTGCTGAATGTGCAGAGGCTCGACAAAAACACTTCATCTTCATATAACATGAACAAAAAGTAATGCTTGAGCACTAACATTAAGTTAGTTTTATGTATTAACATTCATAGCATATTAGCAGATGATGCTCTCCAGCCAGTAAGCACACCACAGAGGCATATCTCCCAGCAGGGCCAGGTCCTGCGATAGGAAATGCCCACACAGGGGCCCGACGTTTACACACTGTTTCTACAAATATGACCATGACTACTTTGAAAATTATAATTTCACGTATACTTTAAAACTTTTTATCATTATTTTCTATACACCCATTTCTCTGGCTGTAATACTCCCTTACTATATTACTTTTTCCCCTTTGTCTTTGAACAGAACATGTTCAGGTAATGGAAGGTCTTATTAAAGCAGACAAGTTCATTTGTTTAAGTCATTTAGGGCACATAGGTCCCTAGTGGCTAGTGATTTATTACAGGAAAGAATTCAGCATTCAGGCATCCTTGGACCTACCCAGTCCTGCCAACTACAGAGATGTCATGTTACATAGGAAATTAGTGTCAAAGGAAGTTACTGTTTTGGACTTGTGAATTAATCACAGAGAAGACAGTGAAGGAGGAGTGGAAGGCTCTGTCACACTGCTCTCCTGCACTCAAGGCATGCCGATTTCTGGAGAATACATCAAAGAGTGAATAAGGAAAGGTGGGGGCCATGAAAGCTGGCAGCCTGGAGAGGTGTGCAGTGGGGATGGCAGGTCTGCCGGGTTGAAGGGTGATTAAGCAGGGTGCTATGACAGAGAGGAGAAGAGAGAAAGAGATAGCGAAAAGACATTGTTCTACAGTACTCATCTTCAACTTTGGACTCATTACAGCTGCTCTGTACAAGTCCTTTGAAATTCCGCTTTTCACACAATATGCTGAAAGTTGCCAGTGTCTCTTCAGAATGAATCTTTGATTACCATTACAAAGGGTGAAGATAGGAGAGCAGTGAGACACCAAGACAATCAGAGAGCTTACGTTGTGTCCTGGCTCACCATACGTCATTGTAGCAGATGGGCCGTGCAGCTTTTATTGGTGCCCTTGTTCGGTGCATTGCTGTGCAGTATTCATGTCTCGTCTATTCATGACTCTCTGAGTCAAAGTTAGTTTGGTCATTTTACTTTGACAAAGTCAAAAAGTCATATGATCATTTGTTATGAACTTGTAGGAGAGTCACCGGCTGGATCAGCAGATTGTGTAGAATACTGTAAGTCTCTGGCATTGCTTTTTTCTAAATCTTTCAAGATGAGCAAGTCTTCATGAGCTTGATTTCATATTTTGGTTAGAAATTTCATCATAGTTTGTTATTATGAGCTGAATTTTAGGTCAACACTTGGAAGGTGTTTGAATTAGCTTCAGCATTTCCATTGAGGCTTATAGGGAGATGATATCTTTTTAATTAATTTTTACTTTTTAAAAAAAAAGAAAAATATCCCCTTAACTTTCTATCCGCTTCACTCACTCCCCAGCTACAACTTACATAAGCGTGCTCATGCAAAATTCAATTCATCATTTACTGGCAAAGTACAGAGTCACAGATGTGACACCGAAAATTTGAAAATCACTCGGCAGGAAGATTCTCACACACGGCCACAGAGAAAACATGGTGCCAGAAATCTCTCCCTTCCTAAAGGTGATGTTCTGTGAAAATTTGATTTGTGAAGCAGCAAGGCTTTTTAATGTGTAAATGACGGTATGACGCTTACAGCCCTCTTTCTTGTCGGAGCCTCAGTGGAACCTGACCAGAGATTTGTAAATCAGGGGAGGTATAAAAGTTTGATCAAAACTCAATGGCTCGTTAAAGGTATTGGTTAATTCAGATGAAGAGCAGAGCTGATTGGACTGGGTTTAGTGGGGCAGCTCTGAGAGCACATTATCTCCCTTCACTCAACAAATACACATGTATTCATGTGGTATACATAATATACTCAAACAGAGAGTTTTCTTACAGTATAGTCTTTCCAAGAGCAGCAATTTATTCCAGGCTCTGGTTTGCCCCCTACTGTGTGCTGGCTTGAGCTGCTCCAAGAGCCTCTTCCACTGAGTACCACTATATATCTCTCCACAAAACCATGCAATTATCCAGAAGAGTGAAATGATGCCTTATTGGGAGAGGTACTTGATGCTCTTATAGCATTGACCCACATCATTAAAAAGAAGAAAAAATAGCCCCTTTGTCTTGTTTTAGGATAATCAAGTGTTTTTGTATGATTTTACTTTGCATTTTTTTAAGCTATTAATTTTAAGTAGTTGTGGTAGTTTTCTTTAAATAGATGATTTTGTGTATCTTGGCTCCATGGGTGAATTATGACCTCACTGTATGCCAATGTGATCTCTCATTTATGGAATACACCACTGTCAGATTAGGGGTGCAGGACTTGAGCGGTGAGCAGCTAAATGGTAAATCAACACTGCCACCCTTAGGTCAAATGAGAAAAGCACACAAACAACACCAGACTCCATTGCAGAATTGATGGTTCTTACAGTACTGTATATGCACTGCATATCCAAATGGCAGGTTTTCCCCCAAATTGCCCTTGCAGATGAGGTGACACAGCAGTTTTACAGGTGTGTAAAAACTGATAACAGATGATCTCAGCAGAGAGCTCAACTTACTATGGGCCAGTGTCCAACATTTTCATATTTTTTAGTGTTTTGAACCCAGTTTCAATTATGGAAGCATATTAAACAAACAATTAACCAGTGAGAACCAAAGTGGTAAAAATAAAGAAAAAACAACACAAAGCAACATGATTAAACCTGTGGGGTTCATTAAAAAATTAATATGAATGTGAACAATGCTGGTTATGTCTTTGGTACTAAATGAGAACATAGACCACAGTGGTTAGTGAATTTACCAACAATTTGAATTTGCCAAAAATGTTAAGAGAAAGAGAGAGAGAGAGAGAGAGAGAGAGAATAATAGAATGCAAAAGCATATTTACAAGACAGGTTTTCTGTGGGTAGAAAGATTGACAGGAATGACTTAATAAAGTCAGACTAAATAGAGTTTGCACTCTATAATTTTGAGAGCTGAATGCTTGAATGTCACAGTCAGAGTAAGTGTTAGAAGTGTTAGAATCAGGACAGAGTGTTAGGAGAGTCATGTGGTACCCTCATTGGACTGACAGTTTCTATTATTCTCCTCTCTCCTTCCATTACCATCACTGTTCTGAGCCCATCACTCACTCTTTCCCACA